>JAODAL010058139.1:0-22264 GCA_025379985.1 Phyllomedusa bahiana
CTGCTGCTGCGGTGCCTCTACACTGTGTCATTGTGCCACTCTCTGACCTCATTATGCTGCTGCTGTGACCTCCACTCTCTGTCATTGTGCCACTCTGTGGCCTACTTCTGTTTTGCCACCTCCAGAATGTCATTGTGCCACTGCTTGACCTCATGCTGCTGCTGCCGTGCCCTCCACTGTGTCATTGTGCCCCTCTTGACCTCATGCTGTTGCTCTGCCGCCATAAACCTCCACTCTCTGTCATTTTTGCCACTCTGTGGCCTTCTCCTGTTTTAGCCACATCCAGAATGTGATTGTGGCACTGGCTGACGTGATGCTGCTGTTGATGCCGTCATCTCCACACTGTGTCATTGTGCCACTGACTGACCTCATGCTGCTGCTGTTGTTGCTTCCGTGCCCTCCACACTGTGTCATTGTGCCACTGTCTGACCTCATGCTGCTGCTGCGGGGACTCACACTGTGTCATTTTTGGCCACTCTGTGGCCTACTCCTGTTTTTGCCACCTCCAGAATGTTATTGTCCCATTGTCTGACCTCATGTGCTGCTGCTGTGCCCTCCCACTGTGTCATTGTGCCACTGTCTGACCTTGCTGCTGCTCCCGTGACCTCCACACTGTGTCTTTTGTGCCACTCTGTGGCATACTCCTGTTTTTGCCACCTCCAGAATGTCATTGTGCACTGCCTAAACCTCATGCTGCTGCTGCCGTGACCTCCCACTGGTCATTGTGCCACTCTGTGGCCTACTCCTGTTTTTGCCACCTCCAGAATGTAATTGTGCCACTCTCTGACCTCATGCTGCTGCTGCCGCCGTCACCTCCACACTCTGTCACTAATGTTGCCACCTGAGCTCTCAGCTTGTTTTTTTCCAGCTTTCGCTTGCATGACTTTATCAGGCTACATTCCCGCTTGAGTTTTTTGGTCAGTTTTGCCCTCTTAAGTGCCAAGGGAATTTTATAGTGAAGTGATTCTAAGAGCGGCGGCAGTCATGTGCGTGTCATACTAAAACACAACATTGTATCAAGACCAAAAACCCAAGCTCCCTCTGCCCTATTTAAACATGGCACAACGTTCTACAGCACCCTGCAGGCTTGTGCAGCCCGGAAATAGCTGTTTTTTAAGCAATTGTCCCGAAGTAATTCGGAACCGAATTTTTTTTTGTGGGGAAATTCGGCGGAGTGACCGAACCGAATTTTTGAGAAATTCGCCCATCTCTAATCCTCTCATTAGCAAATGTGTTTCTATAGGAAGAAAAATACGGTTCTAATATCTTTGATTTCACCCGTAGGGAAGCACCTTTTTGATTAGCAACCTCATTAGCTTTAGGCTTTCCGAGTATCACTTTCTACATTTTGACTCTAGAAATCCAAAGGTTTACATAAATGGATTTAATCGAGTTTCTTGAGGATTTTTTTAGAAATATGGGGCAACATGTATGATTTCTGCTGCCCAGACGCCAATTTTATTATGCATAATAGTAGTGTAGAATTCGCCTGAATCAATGAACCCGGTCTACTGCGGGTCATAAATCAGGCGCATTCTAGCGCAAAAACGACACTTCTGGCTTAGGTAAACCTCTTTTAAAGACATACTTCCAGCACGCCCTCCGATCTCAGGTGAATTACAAAGTGCCGCAGACGCTTTGTAATGCGCCTGATACTGGAGGACGGCGTTTAAAAATATAGCGAATGGGCGCGTTCAGATATGTCCCCTATGGTGTCCACCTCTTTCAGTTTTAGGAATGGTCTTAATCACAGTAAAAAGAGCAAAGGGGTCTAATTACTATAATGAACTATTTCGAAACAGAGTGGTTTTGGAGACTGTTTTAAAAATACTTCTGAGTTGTTGTCTTATTTGTCCCCATATCTCCACAGATCCTTTGGGGAGATTTGCTATACACTGTCCAACTGGTGGTTCTATCTAGAAAAGTAGCACAGCTTGTACCATATTATTTCGTCAGGCCAAATAAGGTATAAAATCCATGTATTTTATGGAAAATAGTGATGGACAAACATGATAACTATGCTGTTTGGAACAAATGCCCTGTTTTTTCTTGAAGTTAAAGGGGTTGTCTCACTATGCTGTTTCAAAGACACAAGCAGTTTTTACATCCATGCATCCTGTCTCTTCCCGGTCAGGTTGTGGGTGGTTCTATAGCAACTGCATATTCACAGTAGTTGTTTCAGTTTCACAGATTTTCTCTGCTTCTTACTCAGAAATCCTGCTGTAAAATCATATAAACCGATATATCACAGAGCTTAGCTTCTCTCCCTCTATCACATCCTGTTCTCAAATAGGGCAACATGTACCATCAAACAGGTTCCTTTTAACCAGCTTTCTATTTTAATAATATACCTGCACTGGACCAGCAAATAACAAAGGTTAAAACCACAATTGTGTAATGACTATCCAAAAATTATCTGCAGTATTTCAAAAAAGTGAGTACACCCCTCACATTTTTGTAAAAATTGTATTATATCTTTTCCTGGGACAACACTGAAGATATGACACTTTGATACAATGTAAAGTAGTCAGTGTTCATCTTGTATAACAGTGTACCCTCAAAATAACTCAACACGCAGTCATCAATGTCTAAATGGCTGGCAACAAAAGTGATCACATACCTAAGTGAAAATTGACAAATTGTGCCCAATTTGCCATTTTCCCTCCACATTGTCATGTGACTTGTTAGTGTTACAATGTTTCAGGTATGAATGGAGAGCAGGTATGTTAAATTTGGTGTTATTGCTCTCACACGCTCTCATATTAGTCACTGGAAGTCCAACATGACACCTGCATGGCAAAGAACTCTGAGGATCTGAAAAAAAATTATTGATCTACATAAACATGGCCTAGGCTTTAAGAAGACTGAAAACATTCTGAAACTGAGCTGCAGCATGGTGACCAAGACCATAGAGCTGTTTAACAAGACACGTTCCACTCAGAACAGACCTCCCCATGGTCAACCAAAAAAGATGTTCAGCATCATATCCAGAGATTGTCTTTTTAAAATAGACACTTTTGTGCTGCCAGCATTGCTGCAAAGGTTAAAGGTGTGAGGCAGTCAGCCTGTCAGTGCTCAGGCCATACGCCGCAACCTGTATCAGATTGGTCTGCATGACTGTCGTCCCAGAAGGAAGCCTCTTCTTAAGATGATACACAAGAAAGGCTGCAAACAGTTTGGTGAAGACAAGCAGACTAAGGACATAAATTACTAGAACCATGTCCTGTGATCTGATGATACCAAGATAAACTTACTTGGTTCAGATGGTGTCAAGCGTGTGTGTCGGTAACCAGAGGAGGACTAAAGACAAGTGTGTTTTGCCTACATTTGAGCATGGTGGTAGGTGTGTCATGGTTTGGGATTGCATGAGTGCTGCCAGCTGTAAGGAGCTACAGTTCATTGAAGGAATCATGAATGTCAACATGTACTGTGACTTACTGAAGCAGAGCATGACCTTCTAATATCACCTATAAAATGTGTTTAAAATTAATAGAATCTAAAACTAATTTTACATTAAATTAACCACTGATGTTGTTGTTCAGATGTTTTAATTTTTACTACATTAAATTTAAACTTTTTTTTTGCTGCTCTCACCCTTTATTCTACATACAGCAAGAGCCAGCACACCAAAAGTCTTCATGGACCTGTGTCCTCCACTGACATGCTATTCTAATGACTTTTCTTTTTTTCTAGACTATCTATGGGGTATGCACATATTTGGTGCATTACTAATGCGCTTAAGTTCTGTAATGCGCCAAACACACAGTCTGTGGAACTTTAGACACCATCTCTGAGCGCACAAAACCCACTTTCATAGATTCAGGCGCATTATACACTTCTACACAACTATTTGTACACGTCTCCCCTAGTTCCATTACGACAACTCAGGCTCAGGCAGACCACATTGAAATAGGTCTACCTGTTAGAGCAACAATGCACCTAGTTTTGGCACACCACATTCAGAAATGTGTCTAATAGCATGAATGTGGTGCCACACACCCCCAGAACGTCCCCACATCTTTAGCGCATTACAAAGTTTTGGGGCAGGCGCACAATGTGCCAAACATGTTCATTCGATGAGTCATACATTGGGAAATTAGACGGACTAATCAGTTCTGCCGCATTTAATGCTAGAACATTAAACCTGAGCCCTTCATACATGTCGCACCTTTCAATATGACCATGTTTCTATTTTTACAAAATATATTCAGAGGACTTAGGAAGGTAGGATAAGCTTGATAGTGAAGCTATAAAGACTATCGCTGTATCCGAGGCTCTTGCCAGCATCAGGAGACGTAGTGCATCTGACACTTGTTTTAAAATTATGGTTCCATGAAAGAACAATTACATGTAGTCCTGTTATTGTGCAGCAAAGTTTGATATCAAGTTCCCTGAAACTAGTTTTTATGACATGTTGCTTTGGATTAAACTTTTACAAATTTTCAAATGTCTGTAAATTCAAAAAGTTACATTACCACATCAGTTATATCAATGATATTGGCCTTTTCAGTGATATCAGTAATGCATTGATGGACCCAAAAGGATTGCAGCTGCACATGAGCCCCAAATTCAGTGAGTGAGGCTTTTTTTGTGGTTTGGGTCATATTTTTAATTCAGAGCAAGAACAAAACCAGTTCACCTGCCCACTTGAATCCACAAAGGAAGCACGGAAAGAACAATGGCCAACACATAGTTTTCTTTGTCATGTTTTTAATGGCACAAGTTAAAAGGGTTTTCTCACTACAAAGAAAAACTTTCTGCATAAAGGGAGAGTTAAATGAAGACTTTTACGTAATATATTGGTTGCTATATTTTACTTTAGTCATGACATAAGACACCTTTTATGTGTTCAGAGTCCACACAGGTTCCTCTGGTAACCTGATTAACCAATAATAACTCTGTTATCTGATTAGAAGAGAGAGCAGAGAGAAGGAAATGATATTGCCATGGATGGATGCAGCTTCGGAGAAAACTATTTAGCTTTCACAAGATTACAGATAAGTAATTGTTTTCAGTCCTTTTAGCACATGTACCTTTTGCTTTACTGAAAAAATAATATATCCTGCACTTGTCAGTATAACAGCTCGGCTACTTACAGAGAAGCTATATATGCTATTCACTGCCATTGAACCACCCACATCATGAGGAGACGAAGTGAGTGTAAAACTGCTTGTGACTCAGTGAAACAGCATGTGGAGAAAACCCTTTTAATATACCATAAAATGTTTTGGAAAAAAATGTGTGGAGTGAAATAAAAAAAAAAAAAACACAATTCTGATATTTTAAAGGGTTTCTTTTTACAGCATCCATTGTGCAGAAAAGATTATGCTAGCCTTATTCTGTGGATCAGCAAGATTAAGTAATTACAGTAATACCACATCTTCATGTTTTTTGTGATAATTTATTATATTTAATAATATTTATATATTATATATATATATATATATATATATATATATATTATTTTTTTTTTGCAGTATTCAGACACCCATAGTTTTTTCTTTTCATCTGATTGAGCTGTTTGAGTTTTTTTCTTTTTGTGGGGGGGGGGGGGGAGAGAGGAGGAAGTCAAGCTGTAGTTTTTATATGTACCATTTTGGATTACACACAACTTTGTATTAATTTTGTATTTCATTTCTCGAGGGATATTTACAATACATTTCATTATTTTTTTTATTTTTTTTTTTGCTGCTCTACGTTGCAGCACTCTGCAATTGGGTTGAATGGAGAAAATTGTAGTTACCTTCAATGCCAGCTACCACATGTAATTGCCATCCTAAATGTGGTTGTTGCTAAGAGTTTGAATCCATTGTTGAGCTGGGACACTTAGCTATAGTATTGATGCACAAATGCATCTGTATTACCTTTGTGTAAAACTAGCCATAGACAAAATTTTTGCAGAAATATTTTTTATGTGGCATTTTATAGTCTACAACAGTGTTTGTAAAAAGCATACATGTAAAGCATATTTATATCTTTATTAAAAATGTATTGATTATTATAAAATGCAACATATTCTTGATAGGTTTTAGCTTTTGGCATTTTTCTAAGACTTCTTTGGCTTGTTTACAGCCTGTGCTCTGCATTTATGTAGCGGTGGCATGAAGTGTGTATGTAGTAAGCTCACATGTTGAGCCTGCTCCATATGCAGCAAGTACTGGCTGTAAGATAAAACTGGCAACCACCTGTTAAAATAACCATTTAAGGCCGCAGTTGCATTTACATCTAAATGGTTAATGAACAGTATCATGGTCCATTGCAGCTCCCGGAGACTCCATCTGCGACATGTTTCTAATGAAGGCTTCCATAGCTGCCATGTTAGTGCTATAGTGATCACATGTTTAAGTTCCTTAGGGAAATAAATGTTTATTTTAAAACCACTGCATTTTACACATAACTGGTAATGCTGTTTCCACAAAAGTCCAATTTATTAAAAGATAATTTATCCTGTGCGGTGAACATCATAGAAGAAAAAACATTCCCAACACTAAATAGCAATTTTTGATAATTTTGTGTTCCCAAAAATAGGAATAGTTACATAGTTACATAGTTAGTACGGTTGAAAGACACGTGTCCATCAAGTTCAACCAGGGTGGGGAAAATGTGGGTGAAGGGAGAGAGACAAGGGCATTAAGCACAGCCTCACCACTGGTTAATGCCCTGGAACCCACAAGGCAATAACCAATCTGCTCCAGTGGAAACCCTATCTCTGACCCCAGAGCCTCCACCAGCCAGGATCCAGAATTTTACATAGCTACGTATGCATTAATATTCTTTAGTTCCAGGTAGGTATCTAAGCCTTTCTTGAAACTCTCTACAGTTCCTGCTGTGACCAGCTCCTCAGGCAGGCTATTCCACAAATTCACAGTTCTTACAGTGAAGAACGCTCTTCTCCTCTGGAGATTGAATCCTTTTTTCTCTAGTCGCAGGGAATGTCCCCTTGTCTTTTGAGGGGGCTTCACTTGAAATAATTTTTCCCCCCCCATACTTTTTGTACAGACCATTTATATATTTATATAAATTAATCTTTGACCCCCAAAAAGCCGTTTTTCCCTCAAGCCCTTTTATAAGTTTCCTTTTTCTATTTAACCCTTACCCTCAAACTAAGATGCTCCATTCCCCTTTTTTAAATTTTGGGTTATTTGTTTTTTTTACTCTCTCTAGCCCCCACAAAATCTTTCAAAAACGGGGGGCCCCAGAACAAAACACCCATTTTC
This sequence comes from Phyllomedusa bahiana, assembly GCA_025379985.1. Taxonomy (NCBI): domain Eukaryota; kingdom Metazoa; phylum Chordata; class Amphibia; order Anura; family Hylidae; genus Phyllomedusa; species Phyllomedusa bahiana. The sequence continues at coordinate 7,218 of JAODAL010058139.1, forward strand.
TAAGTGAGGACACCCCAAAATGCTTTGTACAGTGGTGGGTTTTACATTTTTTGTCCCGCGGTCCATCCCTTTTTTTAATCTTTGCCAAAAATCGTATTTTCCCTTTGCGAAACTGATTGACTTTTGCATGCGGGCTCGTAGTCTATGATCTACAAGAATCCCCAAGATCTTTTTAAATTTTAAAAAAGTAATCAAAAAGGGTGGGTGTGTTTTCCCCCAAATTTCGGTCCCCAAAAATAAAACTAAATTCCCCTTTCCCCAAAAAAGAGTTTCTAACTCGGCCTTTTGGGTTTTGGGAAAAAGAAAAAAAAATAATAAAAAAAAATTTTTTGGTCACAAAAAATTTTGCCCCCCTTTTTTCGGGGTTTTAAAATAGCACTTTTTTGGAAAAGTTTTAAAATGGGACAACGAATTTTGATTTTTGGGGGAAAACGGGAAAAGGACAAATTCTTTCTTTTGGGTTACACCTTATTTTGGTGCAACACCCCTTTTAAGTGCAATCCCCTTTTAAAGTTTTGTAGGGCAGCTTTTTAATACTCCCATGTAGGATAAAGGTTGAGGGGAAATGAATGGAATTTTAAAAGGGAAAAAGTTTTTTGTTTTTTTCAATTTTCTTTCTTTTTAAATTTCAGGTTCTTTTTATGGAATTTAAAAACCCTAAACTTGTGCCCTGTGAAAAATCTTTTTGCTATTTTTTTCTTTTTAAAAATGGTTTTTGAATTTCTTTTTGGAAAACTAAAAACCCTAAAACATTTTCCCCCTTTGTTTTAATTCCCCTGCTATTTGTTTTTATTGAAGGGGTTTTGGCAATTTCTTTTGGAACTACAAACCTTTTAAACTTTGTGCCTGTGAAAATCTCCTGTATTGTCTTTTTGAAGGGTTTATGCATTTCTAGGGGAACTCCCAACCCCTTTCAACTTGGGCCAGGTTTTAAATCTCCTGTTTTATGTCTTTTTTGAATGGTACAAAATTTTTGAAAAACTTTTTGTTTTTTTTTTGGGCGGGTTTTTTCCCGCTTTGGCGGGGTCTAAGGGTTTTTCTCCCCATTTTTCATTTTTTAAAATCTTTCCTTCTGCTCACCAATATCCCCCCCCCCCCCAATTTTTCACACGGGGTTTTTAAAAAGTGCAGGGGGGCTATTTAAGCTTGCCCCTTTTGGGACAGTCAGCTTTGCCCTTTCTTTTTGCAAAATCCTTTTAGTGAAAATTTTTCCTTAAATTTTGTGTATGCAGCTTTTAATACCGGGAATGTAGTTTGAAAGGATGATGGGTTTGAATGGAATTTTAAAAGGGAAAGTTTTGTTCTCTCATCAAACCTCTCTTTTCGGGGTAAATTTTTCCAGGTATTTTTTTTTCTTTGGAACTAAAAACCCCCCAAACATTTTGCCCTGGGGTAAATTCCTGCTATATGTTTATTTTTTTGGTAGGATTTCAAAGGAAAAACAAAAACCCCTCAACATGTGCCCTTTTTGTAAATCTCCCTATATGTTTATTGAAGGGTACAAAATTTTTTGTTTAAACTTTGTTTTTTTGGTGCCCCTCCCGTTTGTGAGAGGTCTAATTGTCTACCACATCACTTTTTAATTTTTCCCTTTGTCCCCAAATTTCCCCCCCCATTCATTTTTTTCAAACCCTGGTAAGGTAGCAGGGTGCTTTTTTTAAGGCTTTGCACCCTAGACAGTAAAAAAGGGGGGGGATTTTTGTCAGTCTGTGCCAAACCCTTTTTATTTTTGAAATCCCCTTTAAAAGTTTTGTTTTGCAGCTTTTAATTTCCAGCTTTTTATTTATGAAGGAGGGAGGGTTTTTTAAAAGGGGAATTTCAAAAAGGGGAAAAAGTCTTGTCTTCATCTGCCTCTTTTTTTTCTGTCAATTCCGGGTTTAGGGCATTTTTTGGGAAAATTAAAATTTTTCCAAAAAATTTGGTCCTGTGTAATTTTTCCCTGCTATATGTTTTTATTGAAGGGTATGCATTTTTTTTGGGGAACTAAAAACCCTAAAAACATTTTGCTTGTGAAAAATCCCCTGCTATATGTCTTTATTGAAGGGTTTCCCAATTTTGATAAATTTTGATTTTGGGCTGCACCCTCCCGTTTGTGACGGGCCTAATTGTCTCCCCCTTTTATCATTTTTTAAATCTTTCCTTCTGATCCCCAATATCCCCCCCTTCCCAATTTACACCGGGTAAGAGTAGCAGGCGTGCTATTTAAGCATGCACCCTAGCAGTCATGACTTTAGTCAGTTTGCAACCCCCTTTATGTAAAAATTTCTCCTTAAAGTGTGTATCCCGGCATTAATACCAGCATGTTGGGGGAAAAGGTAAAGGGGTTATTTAATAACCCTTAAAAATATTGCCTCTCTGCCCTCTTTTTCCTGCCAATTTCCAAAAATCCTTTTCCCCTAGGAACACTCCCCTAAAACATTTCCCTTTGAAAATTCCTTCCCCGCCTTATTTTCTTAAAATTAGCCTTTTCTAAAAAAAACCCCTAAAAACCATTTCCTCTTTAAAACCCCCTCCTCACCTTTTACCTGCTTCTCCTCGCTGGCCCGGGGGCATATTTTCCCAACCCCGGGCCCCCTCAGCGCTTTTCCCAGTGGTTTAAAGGGATTCTTACAAAAAACCCAAAAAAGCCCCCACTTTAAAAAAAAAAACAAACCTCAAAACCATCCCCTCAACCCCGGCCAAAACCTTCCCCCTGTTTTGGTTTCCCTTGGAAATGACGTTTTTGTGTGCAACAAACTTTCCTTATCCACGACCCCTTTACGCAATCTCCCCCTTTTTTTGGTTTTAAAAGAAAAATTGGCTGACCCCCTCTCTGACCCCAAATTTCCTTTGCACTTTCCTTTTGGTGGGCTCCCCGTTTTCCCCCCACCCACGCCCTGGGAGTTTAAAAATGGCGGAGGGGTGTAGGCCTTTTCTTTTCGTTTCCTGTTCCTTTTTTTCCATTCCCCCCAGTTCCCTTCCCCCACCCCCCCCTTTCGAGGTGCATTCTGTCCCCTTTTACTCCCCCTCCAAAATCCCCAAAAAGGTGTTGTAACCTAACCCCCGGGGCCCCGCCAACCCCCTTCCCCTTTACCAAATTTCTTCCTGGGGTCCTCCACTTTCTTTCCACCCACATCCCCACTATTTTCACTGGAGATTTTACATTCCCAAACGATACTCCTCACTCCCCTAATTTAAAAAACTCCTGTCACTCTCCCCTTCCTTTGGGGCCCCTCCCAGTGGACCTTGGGCCCCTCACACAAAACGGGGAAAACCCCACTGGAACCCCATCTTCACCCGCCCTTTTCCCCCCATCTAACCTCTAAACTCTCCCTTCCCCCTCCCTTCCCCTTTACCACAAATCTGTCACCCCCTTCCCCCTCCCTCAAACCCCTCCCCCTGCCCCCCCTGCCCCCAAATCTAGGGAAAACCCACGAAAGGGAAACCCACAAAACCCCCAACCCTTTTCAATCTCTCGAACCTTTTTGCACCTCTCTCTACCATAAACCTCTTTTTCTGATCCCCGGGAAAAAAGGGGGGAAAACCCCCCCCCCCATTCTTTCAACAAACCCCAATTTACTTCCCCTCTTTATGCGCGCCCCCCTCACACACCCAAAAGGGAAACCCCCAAAAGAACAGACAACCCAGGCACACAGACTTCAAACCCAAAAAGTTGGCGTGCCCTTTCCCGAGTTGCCCAACGCCGCTGGGGAAAAAAACCCGCTCCACCACTGACTTACCTTTATATAAAAATTAAATACATCATTTAAATGCACCCCACCCCAGGGAAACCCAAAACCCTTTTTCCCCACTCTCATATCCCCCCCTGTCCCACAAACCCCGACAACTTTTTTCACCTTTTAAATTCTCCCGCGTTTCCCAGCACCCCCCTCCCCCCTCTCTCCCTCTTAGGGAGATGATTTTGCCCAAATCAATTCCAAAAATAAAATAAATTCATCAGCCAAAAAACTTCACCCTCATCCCCGGGTCAGCCTACCCTCATTTCCTTTCGGTTTTCCCCCCAAACCCCCTTTTGTACCTGTCATGACTTTTTTTCCCCCCTTTTTAACTCGCCCCCCCCCTTTTCCCCCCGGTCCCCCAATTCCCCTGACAAGCTCTCCTCTTTTCTGGGCCAAAACGAACCTCACCCCCTGTAGTCCCTTTGGAAAACCCCCTGCAATTTTTTCCCCTCATAAAAACCCTGACCTTAGGCTGTTTTTCAAACCCCAAACCCCCAAAACCCAACCCCTTTCAATCTATCATTAACCTCTTTCATCTTCCCTTTTCCCCATTTAAACAAAGCACCCCCCTTTCCCCCCCAAACCCAAAAATTTAAAACCCTTTTCTTGGGCCCCTCCCCCATGTCCCAAATATCCCCATCTTTTATGCTTCCAAATTTGCCTCTAAACTTCTTGAGCCCCAAAACGTCCATCTTTTAAAAATTTCCTCCCATCTCTCCATTAAATCTCTCCTTGACCCCCCTCCAAGGGCTTCCCTTTCCCCCCCCACTTTTACTGAAACCGGCCCCAAAAACCAAAATCAACCCAAAGACCTAGCAAATGGCCCAAACTCACGCCACTTCTCTGTGTTTTTTTCCTCCCCGTTTTTTCCTCTGCCTTTAATGTCGCCTTTAAATTCCCCTACAACATCCTCTCCTCCCCCGGCATCCCCGGGTTGGCTCTTTTTGTCTCCTCGTACCTCACTGATTTGGACATTCGCGTTTCTTACCTTTTTCATCCTCCCTTTCCCCCCCCACCCCCCCCTCTCCCGTTTTGGTTTTCCCCCCCGGGGGTCATCCGGGCCCACTACTCTTTTCTATCTCACCCCCTTTGGGCTGGGTCAGCTCCCTAGCCCTTCCCCAGGATTTCAAAACCAACCTGGGAGCTTTATGAAACCCCCAAACCCCACAAACTCCGTCCCAGATGTCCCCCTCTTTTCTCTCCCGGATCCCTGACCCTTTTTGTCCCCATTTTTTTTTCCCCTTTTTTCATCACTAGGTTGAGGCGATTTAAATTTTCGACAAAATTTTTAAATCGGCCCCAGTTTTTATGTTTTATCGAAATTTTTAGGGTCATGGGGATAATTTTTGGTTTTTAAACTGGCAACAAACTATTAAAGGAAACCCTGGGTTCCCTTTTCCCGGGGCTTCCTGTTTATTTTGGTGGCCAGAAAATCACTTACAGGAAAAAGAGCGGGGGGAAAATGTTTTGGGCCGGGCGCATGAAATGGGGTGTGTATGGGTTTCGATTGGCTGGAAAAATTTACATGACCTCGTTTTAAAATAGAACCCCCGTTTCCTGTTCAAAACCCAGGTTTTCTTTTCAGGGATTCAGAGGGAAGGACGTTTCCCCTCTGCTTTGTCCAAAAGCTCAGGGGAAATTAAATTTTTTTTCTTCAAGAGAAACCCCTACTATTAGCTGGGATCCCTTTCAATTTAGTTTTGTCTGAGATTGGAAGATTTTTTGTGTAAAACTAGAAATTTTAAAAAAAGGGATCTTTACCACTGTAAAGTCAAAGGGTGGGGGGTTGGGGGAGGGGGGCCCCCAATGGCGAACACAGACAACTCTATAAAGAATACTGGATAAAGTACAAAAAAAGGGCTTGGGGTAGACATTGCACTGCAATAAACTTTTTTTTTTAACAGTTTTTTATTTAAATATTTTTCCGGATATTTGGGGAAAACCTGAACTTATATTAGGATACATTTCTTTTTTAAATAACTTTCAAAGGGTTTCTTTGTTAGGTGGGAAAAAACTCCACTTTTAATTTTCAGACATTTCAGATAGGTTTTTCAATTTTTTAATTTTGCCCCTTCCACCTTTGTTGATATATCCCCCTTTCACTTAAATTTGGGAAACCCGTAATTTTATAGTCACCACAGGTGAAATTGAAAGGTGCCAAAAATATTTGTATTATAGAATACATAACAGATACGTTTTTTTTTGACTTTGGGCAAATACAGCTTTTTTTTTTTTTTTTTTTTTTTTTTTCATTTAGCGCTTGCACTTAAATTTGAAATTCAGCAATTTTTTGGGCACCACAGGTGAATTGAAAAGGGGCCAAAAAAAAATTTGTATTATAAAGAATTATTTAAAAGGGTACGTGTTTTTTGGGTTTTGGCGCAATACAAACCCTTTTTTTCATTGAGGCAGCTTGCACTTAAAATTTGAAACCCCCCAAACAAATTTTTTAGGGCACCCCAGGTGAATTGGAAAGGGGCCAAAATTCTTGTAAATTTTACGAATACATTAAAAATAATTTTTTTTTGACTTTTTTGGCCCCACTACAGCTTTTTTTATTGAGGCAGCTTGCCTTAAATTTGAATACAGCAAAATTTTAAAAAAGTCAACCCCCAGGTGAATTGAAAGGGGGGGCCCAAAAAAATCTTGTAAATTTTGCGGGAAAAAATAACAATACGTGTTTTTTGACTTTTGCGCACTAAAGCTTTGTTCATAGGGCAGGTTGCCACTTAAATCTGAATCCAGCAAATTTTTATAGTCACACCCAGGTGAATTGGAAAATTTCCCCAAAAATTTCCTTGTTTTAAAGAATACATAAAAATATGTTTTTTGGGACTTTTGCCAGTCAAAAAATTTGTTTGATAGACACCTTGGGACTTTGATTTGAATCCACAATTTTAAAAGTCACCACAGGTGAATTTAAAGGGGGCCAAAAAAAAATCTTGTTTTTTAAACGAATTCCCTAAAAAAAGATAAAGTGTTTTTTTACTTTTTGGGGCACTACAGCTTTTTTTCATTTAGGCAGCTTTCCCCCACAGCCCTAAAATCTGAAACCAGCAATTTTATGGGGCAACCCCAAGGTGAATTGAAAAGGTTCCCAAAAATTTTTTTTTTTTTTATCGAATAAAACAGATCGTGTTTTTTTTACTTTTTGGGGCACTAAAAAGCTTTGTTTATTGAGGCAGGTTGCACTTAAATCGAACCAGCAATTTTTATAGTCACCACAGGGGGAATTTAAAAATGCCAAAAAAAAACCTTGTATTATACGAATTTCATAACAGATGTGGTTTTTGCAAATTTTTTTTTCCCCCGTCAAAAATTTGTTGATAGACACCTTTCACATAGATTTGAAACCAAGGGGGGGGGGGGGGAATTTTTTTTTAAAATCCCCCCAAAAGGTGAAAAGGAAAAGGGGCAAAAAATATCTTGTATTTTATGAAAAAACATAAAAAGATAAAGTGTTTTTTAAATTTTGCCCATTTAAGATTTGGTTTGATAGACCCCTTTTCATTAAAATTTTTAATCCAAACAATTTTTAGTCCCACAGGTGAATTGAAAGGTGCCAAAAATATCTTGTATTATGGAAAAACAAAACAATACTGTTTTTTTTACTTTGGGCCCCCCAAAATACAGCTTTGTTCATTGAGGCGGTTGCCTTTAAAATTTTAATCCAGCAATTTTTTTAGTCACCCCAGGGGAATTGAAAGGTGCCAAAAATACCCTTTTTATTATACGAATAATAAAAGTACGTGTTTTTTTCCCCTTTTTTCCCTCCAAAAATTTGTTATTAGGAACCCGCACTTAATTTGGGAAAACAAGGGAATTTTTTATGTCACCCCCAGGTTTAATTGAAAAGGGGCCAAAAATATCCCTTTTATTAAAACGAATACAAAAACAATACGTGTTTTTTTACTTTGGGGGCACACAGCTTTTTTCATTGAGGCAGGGTTTCAATAAATCGAATCCAGCAATTTTTAGTCCCCCACAGGTGGGAAATTTAAAGGGTGCCCAAAAAAACCCTTTTTTAAAAATTTAAAAAAGAATTTTTTTTCATTTAACAAAATAGTTTTTTTTTTTTTTTCCCCTTTTGGGCAAAAATACCTTGCTTTTTTTTTTCATTTTTTAGGGCAGGTTGCACTTAAATCTGAAAACCAGCAATTTTATAGTCACCCCAGGTGAATTTTAAAGGTGCCAAAATAAACCCTTTTATTATCGGGTTTCATAACAGATACGTGTTTTTTTTTCAAATTTTGCCCAGTCAAATTTGTTGATAGGGCAAACCCTTTCACTTTGATTTGAATCCAAACAATTTTTTAAATCAAACCCCAGGTTTAATTGAAAGGTGCCAAAAATATCTTGTATTAGACGAATACATAAAAAGATAAAGGTTTTTTTTTTTGGCGCATAAAGCTTTGGTTTATTGAGGCAGGGTTGCAAAGTTAAAATTTAATCCCCCGCAAATTTTTTAGTCAACCCAGGTGAATTTTAAAGGGGGCCAAAAATATTTTTGTAATTTTAAAGAAAACATAACAGATACGTGTTTTTTTTTCTTTTTTGGGGCACTACACTTTGGTTTATTGAGGCAGGTTGCACTTAAAAACTGGGAAAAACCCCCGCAATTTTTAGTAAACCCAGGGAATTGAAAGGGCCAAAAATACCCTTTTATTATAAGAAAACATAAAAGATAAGTGTTTTTTTAACTTTTTTCCCATAAGTTTTGTTTTTAGGCATTTCAAAATTTTAAATTTTTAATTTCCCGCAATTTTATAGTCAACCCCAGGTGAAATTTAAAAGGGGCCAAAAAAAATTTGTATTTTTAAAATTTCCAAAAACGATACGTGTTTTTTTAATTTTGGGGCCCCAAAACTTTGTTATTGAGGCGCTTGCACTTTAAAATTTTAATACAATTTTATAGTCACCACAGGTGGGAAAATTGAAAGGTGCCAAAAATATCTTTTTATTTTACGAATACAAAACAGATAAAGTGTTTTTTTTACTTTGGGGCGCACTACAGCTTTGTTCATTGAGGGAGTTGGGACTTAAATTTGAAACCCGCAATTTTTTAGTCACCACAGGGGGAAATTTAAAAAGGGGCCAAAAATTTTCCTTTTTATTAAAAAATTTCATAACAGATTCCTTTTTTTGCTTTTGGGGCACCCACAAACTTTTTTTCATTTAGGCAGGTTTTCACCCCTTTAAAACGAATTTCCCGGGAATTTTAAAAACCCCCCACAGGTGAAAAAAAAGGGGGCCAAAAAAAACCTTGTATTATTTTAAGAATACATAACAAAATCGTGTTTTTTGACTTTTTTCGCCCAAACAAGATTTTTTATTTACACCTTGCACTTAAATTTTTAATCCCGCAATTTTTAGTCCCCCCACATTTAATTGAAAAAGGGGCCCCAAAAAAATTTTATTTTTCGGGAAAACATAACAAAATACGTGTTTTTTTTACTTTTTGGCGCCCCCAAAAAAGCTTTTTTTTCATTGAGGCAGGTTGCACTTAAAAAATTTTAATCAGCAATTTTTTTAGTCACCCAGGTGAATTGAAAGGTGCCCAAAAAAAACCTTTTTTTATCGAAAACATAAAATAGTGTTTTTTTTTACTTTTGGGGCCCCCTCAAAAATTTTTTTTAGGCATTTGGGACTTTAAAAAAAATCCAGCAATTTTTATCACCACAGGGGAATTGAAAGGTTTCCAAAAAAACCCTTTTATTAACAATACATAACGATACGGTTTTTTTTTTTTTTACTTTGGGGGCCCTAAGTTTGTTATTTACCCCCTTGCACTTTAAATTTGAATCCACAATTTTAAAAGTCACCCCAGGGTGAATTGAAAGGTGCCAAAAATACTTGTATTATCGAATACATAACAATTTTTTGTTTTTTACTTTGGGGCACTACAGCCCTTTTTTCAAATTTAGGAAAGGGTTTCACCCTTTAAAACTGAAACCGGCAAATTTTTTAGCACCACAGGTGAATTGAAAAAGGGCCCCCAAAAAAAACCTTTTATTATCGAAACCCTAACAATACGTGTTTTTTGACTTTTTCCCGTCCCGGGTTTGTTTTTAGACACCTTGCACTTTGATTTGAATTTCCCGCAATTTTATAGTCAACCCCAGGTGAATTGAAAGGTGCCAAAAATATCTTTATTTTAAGAATACCCTAACAGGATAAAGTGGTTTTTTTTTACTTTTGGGGCCCCTCAAAAATTTGTTAATTAGGCACCCTTTCAAAATTTAAATTTGAATTTCCCGCAATTTTTTTAGTCACCCCCAAAAGGGGAAATTTAAAGGGGGCCAAAAAAAATCTTGTATTTACGAAAACATAACGATAAAGGGGTTTTTTTAAATTTGGGGGGCCCCTACAGCTTTTTTCAAAATTTAGGGAGGTTCACTTAAATCTGAATCCAGCAAAATTTTTTTTGTCACCCCAGGTGAATTGAAAGGGGGGGGGGAAAAATCCCCTTTTAAATTTTACAATCCCTAACAGATACGTGTTTTTTGAATTTTTTTTTCCCAGTCCCAAAAATTTTTTGATTTAAAACCTTGCACATAGATTTTTTAATCCAGCAAAATTTTAAAAGGGCACCACATTGGGAATTTTTAAAAGGGGCCAAAAAAAAATTTTTGTATTAGAAGAAAAACAAAACAATACGTGTTTTTTTTTTTCTTTTGGGGGCCCCTACCGCCCCAATTTTTCTTTTAGGCGCTTGACGTAAAAACCCGAATCCACAATTTTATAGGGCACCCCAGGTGAATTGAAAAGGGGCCAAAAAAAATCTTGTATTATAAAGGGAAAAAATAACAGATACGTTTTTTTTTAATTTGGCGCACTACAGCTTTGTTCATTGAGGAGGTTGCACTTAAATTTTGAATCCAGCAATTTTTAAAAGTCAAAAACAGGTGGGAAATTTAAAAAGGGGGCCAAAAATACCTTTTATTATACGAAAACATAACAGATCGTTTTTTTTTTCTTTTGGGGGCCCCTCAGTTTGTTATTGGGGGGGTTGCACTTTAAAATTTAATCCCGCAATTTTATATCACCTACAGGTGGAATTGGATTAGGTGCCAAAAATTCCTTTATTAACCGAATGACATTTCAGAATACGTGTTTTTCACTTTGGGGCGTCAGGCCCAGCTTTGTTGATAGATCTACTTTGCAGTTATATTTGAATCCAGCAATTTTGTTTTGATTTGAGGGATATAGAATAGCGTGATTTGCCGTCTTTTAATAAGAGACTTTCCAAAACTCTTCATACCTTCTCTCAAATTTTATATTTCTGGAACATAGAGCGACATTCAGTGTAAATGAGCAAAGAGGGGGGGTAGGGACATGGAGGCAGAAGGTACGAGGGAAAAAGCAAAAAAAAAGTGCTCCTTCCAGTGCTGGCGACATCACCATGCCAGCGGATCGTCCAGTTGCCAGGACCGTCAGCACTGTCATCGCTGGACAGGCCCTGTAATCTCAGTAACGAACATACACGTCGCCAATCTGTCCTTCAGTGGGTTAATGCAAACCTGCATTCCAGCAAGTCTTACCACCTCGTCTCCATCACGGCCACAAATGTCGTCATCAATTAAGCATCATCAGCATCCGTCCAACATGAAGCCAGCCAAATGTCAACTCTTGAACCCACCACTGTGGATAATCCATTTTCATAAAGACCTCTTTGATGACAAAATGCGGTTGGGGTCAGAAGCATTTAAAAGATCAAGAGGCCCCAAAGAGGATGATTTTACTTTCTCTGCTTTGATGCCCAGTTACTGATGGCCATCAGGAGGAGAGAAGGAAGCCGTCAATCGCCAAAAAATCCCGGCCGGATCGCAACCCTTGCAGTCCCTCTTGCTTGTAGCCCGCAGCTCCCTGGATGCCAGAATGTCAGGACACCGAAGTCACCTGTGTTTGATGATGATGCCGACGACATTGCGGATCCAACTTGGTCCTTTTTCAGCAGAAATTGCTTGCGTGCGCTTTCATCACTGACGAGTAGGAAGACGATGGGGTAGTGTCAGTAAGGATCCACTCAAAAGGGAGAGGGGGGGGGGGGTCGCAGAAATCTGCTGATATGATTCCCGCCAGCCACAGTCTAAACCGCGAACCCGCTCCTCGCTATCGCCGTCAAAAAGGTCCAGGACCTCTCAAGAGCCTGGGCCTTCTTTAGCAAGCCTCTGATTCACCCAGCTATGGTCCATATGCCAGCCTATGCCGTAAAAGCATAAGTAGAAGGCAAGAACCTAGGTGGTTAACCACCAACATCAATGTCTAGTACACATCAGCGAATGCATGAGTTGAATGGAGGCACACGTGGCCAAAAAAGGCCAGACCGACGCCGGGCCTCCAACCACTGGTCCACATACAACCCTCTGTCTCCGCTCCCCACTCCGCCACCCACCAAGCTTCTCATAGCTTGTCATGTCCTCTCAAGTCATGATCACGGATCGACCTCCGCTTCAGCCTCCACCGTCGCCCGAGTACCACCAGCACCACCAGAACCATCCCTAAAAGACCCCGCTCCTTCCGCCAGTTTGAATGACCCTGCATGCCGTACAGCGGCCATCTAGCAGCCAGCCTTCTGTCTTTCCAGGTTCGGGAGCAGGAAACACTTAAACCCAAACCATCCCAAAGCCAAAAGCCTGAATGTCGTCAATTGCCAGGCTTTGGCCTGGAAATGTTGCATTTTTTTTATCCCGTCTGGTAACACATATGGGTTCCACCACATCATGGCCCTTCCTGCCCCCAATACCAGATGCCGAGCAGGCATTTCTTTCTTTGCCAGAAAAGCCGTCCCTTGCCTGGCCAGCCACGTGTTCATCTAAAATTTCAAGCGCGTTTGTCTGCATCTGGTGGCCGAAAAGTCCATCTGAAACCACCGACGACATGGACTAGTAAACAACGAACGCCAAGGCCGCTATAACTCTGTGACAGCTCACTGGTGAGCTGGGTGGGAAGTCTCTGAAGTCCTCTGGGTAGACGTGGCTCTCAGGCTCTCAGGCTCGGCGCACGTTCCTTCAAAACCGCAAGGGATGGGTGAAAAGGGTTCTTCTTTCCCCCGCCAAGGTCCTCCCTGGTGGAGCATCTCATGCCCAGAGAAACCAGGCCTGTGTTGAAATTAATCTGTCTGGAGACCGTCCACACACAGTCAGGAGCTTGACGGCTTCTCCTTCAACGAGACCGAGCGCTGGCTGGGTGCGAAGAACATGTTGCCAGCAAGCTGGTGTGCGATAACGGCGAAATCTGCTGGCCGCCCGCCCTTTAAGATCGGTAGGCTGGAGCACATCCCCTTTTGCCTGGGCACATGTCCATGAACCTTGTCGTCCAGAAATTTTCTAAAGAAGCTACCCCTGGTCCTGGACTGCCTGCTGAGAAGGCTCCGCAGTCTAAGTTTCGCACATCCGCCGTTCACGCACCACCCTGCTTTGTTCCCGTCTGGCTGCGTTGCAGCGTCAGCTCGGCCTCCCGTCAACCGTCTCATTGTTGACATGGCAACATCCGCTGGAAACCACACCCATCCACAATGCTCCAGCCGATGTGGCAGCAGCGCAATGCCATTACGCAGTACGAAGTGACGCATGGCCTGACAAGCAGCGGTGCGGACCTCGGGGTGTTGAGCCACCGAGAGTGGAGGCAGGTGAAAGAGCTCTGCACCATCCTTGCCAGTTTTGAAGAAGCCACCAAAATGGTCAGTGCGGACAATGCCCTTGTCAGCATGATCATTGTGGTGATCTTAGTTCTGGAACGATCGTTGGACACTCTGAAACAACAGGTCCCGCCAGCGACGGAGGAGGAGACGGACACAGATGCGGACACGGAGCCTTTCTCTCCGTCAAATCCACAAGGCCCGACAGTTTCACAATTTTATCGGTCTTCATTAGGCAGTGGTTCAGGGTCCAGAGCTAGTGCAAGGTGGCGCATCAGCTCTCAGGGTGCATCATCTCAGGCAAGTCAGGGCTGTGTTGAAGCTGTGCCGGAGGCAGCGGAGGAGGAGGAGGTATTCCTAGACACCGATGTTACCGACGTCCCTGCCTTGGAAAGAGGTTGGCGCGAATTTGAGGCGGAGGAGGAAGATGAGGAAGATCAGTTTGCTAGTGCCCCTCGACCCAGAGGCTTGGGAAATCAAGGCTCCATCTCTCACATGAGTGCTTGGATGCTCCATTTCCTCCAACATGATCCTCGCATTAAGGCCATCAAAATGAACAACAGTTACTGGGTGGCCACCCTCCTGGATCCCCGGTACAAAACAAAACTCAGCACTTTCCTTCCACCCACCCAAATAGAGAGTAAAATGCAGGAAATGGAGACCTTGCTGATTGATCAACTGGAGACATCTGTTGCGTCTGCTTCACGTTCCCCAAATGTCACGGTGGAACAACATCAGCGACGTGACAGCAGTAGAGTGCCAAGTAGCCGTAGCGGCAGCAGCAGGCAAGGTGGCAGAAGCCTAATGGGTGACCTCTGGCAATCTTTGTTTACCACCTCACCAACGCATGCAATGCAGGGCACACATCCAACACACAGAGACCAGCTTAAGATCATGGTGCACGACTATCTGCGTCTCAACACCGATGTTTTTGTATGTTTCGGACCCAATAGACTTCTGGGGATCCAAAATGGACGAATGGCCCGAGCTGGCTCGCAACGCCATAGAGGTGTTGTCCTGCCCAGCAGCCAGCGTCATATCTGAGCGGACCTTCAGCACAGCTGGAGGAGTCATTACAGACAAACGCATCCGGCTTTCCACAGATAATGTGGATCGTTTGACTTTCATCAAGATGAATCAGGCATGGATCTCTGATGATGTTGTGGCCCCAATTGCCGAGGTCACCGATTAGTTGCCGGTCTACTTCACATTCCTCTTCAAACAGAAATGGTCCCTCTTGAAAATGTTTTTTTAAAATGATCATTTCTTACCTGCAATTTTTATTCTCTTTCCCAACAGTTCATTTTGCTGGTTTTTGCTGTGAGGAGACTGTAAAAGACAGCAAGGTTTCATGACAACACCGTATTCCATTTACTCACTTTATCTTAAGAAGTTTTCGCATTGTCAATGGTTTTGAGGTCATGTTGTTGTGAGATACAACTATAATTATGGTCCTTTGGAACAGAAATGTGGCTTTTAAGTGGCATTTCTCCCTCACAATTTTTAATAGTGGCTGAGAAGTCATATTTATAATTTTTTGGGTCATGTAGCTGTGAGATACAGCAATAATCATGGGCCTTTGAACAGAAATGTGGCTTTTAAGTGGCATTTCTCCCTCACAATTTTTAATAGTGGGTGAGAAGTCATATTTATAATTTTTTGGGGGCATGTGCTGTAAAATACAGCCT
>JAODAL010058140.1:0-22264 GCA_025379985.1 Phyllomedusa bahiana
TTTCAAACAAGCAATGACACTGCCAGTTCTGAAAAACCGTCATGTGAACTCACCCAAAGTGTGTAGTGTGTCTGTGTTCAATATATGTATATATATATATACACACACAATTTTTGGAGTACCTAGTCTAACGTAGTCTTGGGTAGGGGTGTGTAATTTTAATAATCTCTGGGGTATTGTGTAATCAAATCTCTGTTGTACAGTGTGTAATGTAATCTCTGGGGTACTGTGTGTAATGTAATCTCTGGGATATGGTGAATAATGCAGTAATAACTGGGGTACAGTGTGTAAACTAATCTTTGGGGTACAATGGGTAATGTAGTAATCTCTGGGGTATGGTTTAATGTAATCTCTGGGGTACAGTGAGTTATGTAATATCTGGTGTATGGTGTGCAATGTAGTGATCTCTGGGGTACAGTGAGTAATGTAATCTCTCGTGTATGGTGTGTAATCTAATCTGTGGGGTACAGTGTGTAATGTAATCTCTGGGATATGATGTAATATAATCTCTGAAATACAATGAGAAATGTAATCACTGAGGTACTGTGAGTAATGTAATATCTGGGGTATGGTGTGTAATATAATCTCTGGGGTATGGTGTGTTATGTAATCTCTCATGTATGGTGTGTAGTGTAATCTCTGGGGTACAATGAGTAATATAATCTCTAGGGTACGGTGTGTAATGTAATCATCTCTGGGGTACGGTGTGTAATGTAATCTCTGGGGTATGCTGTGATGTAATCTCTGGAGTACAATGAGTAATGTAATCTCTGGGGTACGGTGTGTAATGTAATCTCTGGGACACAGTGAGTTATGTAATCTCTGGGGTATAGTGTAATGGGATCTCTGGAGTACAGTGAGTAATGTAATTCATTTCCAGGGTTCAGTGTGTTATATAATACATTTTTGGGGTACAGTGAATTATATTATTTCTTGAGTGCCATGTGCAATTCCTTTCTAAGGTGTAGTTAGTAATGTAATTTCTGTGGCTAGCATGTGTAATATAATTAATTTCAGGGATGCTGTGAGTGATGTCATTTCAGGTGTATGGTATGCAATAAAATAAGTGATTCCTAGGGGTCAGTGATTTTGGATTCTTTTATTTTCCTCATTCTCTTGTGTGTATTACAAATTTAATGGTGTAGTGATGGGGGATGGGAGAGGTTAAGCGAAATTTGCTGCATTGCACAACATTTTTTATTTCCATTTTAGAGGGAGAAATATTGTCGGGGGCTGGTTTTTCATTCATTGCCAGGGCTGCTTTTTAGTTTCAGTCTGGCCCTGAACTTCAGTAATTAGAGAGCCACTCATAACGGATTGCACCAAAAGTGTTTGCCATAAGGACTCCTCCCGGACCTGCTGGGGGAGCTCACAGCGCTCCCTCAGACCTCCTAGCTGGGTTAGAGGGGGCCGCTTCACTGCATCGTGAGTCGGGGGGGAGAAGGGAAGGGAAGGGAAGTGAAAGGGAAGGCGAGTAAAGGAGGGCGGGAGGGATAGGAAAAGAGGGGAGGAGAGGGAAAATTGGTCCCCCCCACTTTTTGAACCAAAGTTACGCCACTGCCTTTGAGAGAACGAAGAGTGTCATCCACCGTTCGAGATCTACCTTGCTCGGAACGAGCATTTATCATTCTGAACTCTATACCATATGCCGTTGGAAACTATGTCTACCTAAGGACTGCAAAAACCGCAAGTTGCTTATTGTGTTGTTGAGTTATATAAATGCTACCACTTTTTTATAAGTCTTATGGAACAATAAAAGTTTGAGAAATAACAGATGAAAAGTGAAATAATTTATAGTGATTGAGCTTTATATTGGAAGTTGAAAACTAGTTCAAGACCAGCCAGGTTAACCTGTTTATGACCAGATACATTTTCATTTCTTCAAATTATTTTTGGGCCTAAAGCTTCGTCATTTGTATAAAAAAAATCACAGAAAAATGCGACATTATTTACACAAAAACACACAAACACAAGGCCATACTTACAGCACAATGACTGTATAACAGACTAGACCCTGTAGGAGGCAACATAAGCCCCTGTGCTACTTGGGGTGCAGATAACTAATGAGTAGCAGTTCACACACCCCTCCACTAGAGGAACAACCGAATGATAAAAAAACTGACATTGGGAAGATACCGTCCCACCATAGCAAAAAGTCACGTATAATACAAAGGGAGACGCACAATGCAAAAACATGTTAAGGGGGGACAACCACCACAAATATCCCATTTTGTGATTTTTCTGTAATGGGTTTGTGGAACTTGATAAAGTGGCCACTGTATCAACTCAACTCATATGTATTTGATAAATTTTCTGGACGCATTTTGTACCCTAAATACTGGGGGGCGAAGGGGTTTTCAGTATTTGGTTGGAAACCTGAAAAGTACTGGGCTCCTGCCTAATCAAATAGAGAGGTGATAGGTTTTAAGCTAGATGGTGTACCCATAACTGTAAAGTGAAACCCTCCTAACGCTTTTCATAGCAATATATACTAATAACCACCCCCCTTATGCACAGAAGGCGTGTGAGTGCTTGTCTTATCAGTATTTTTTGTTTTTTATCATTCATGTGTTCCCCTTAGAGGATGGGTTTGTGAGCTGCACATATTATATATTTCCCAAGTAGCACACGGGCTGGTGTTGCCTCCTACTGGTTATCCAGCCATTGTGCGTAATATGGCCTTTTGGGTTTTTGGTTTTTGCCATTGTATACCATAATGTAATATTTTTTAAATAGAAAGTTGTCAAAAAAAAACACTTGTCTCAAAAATAAATGTCTCACCTTTCCGTTATGGTATTTTTTTTAAAAGGGGAAAAATAAATAAGAATAAACCCTATCTATTTTAGCAATTAGGTTACCCAAAAATTTTGTATTTGCAAATGACAGAATAATGAGGAGAGAAGAAATTTAAGGCATTTTATACTTTCTGCAAAGTCCCAAAAATTTATATACATTTCATTGTATTTGGTAGCATTGCCCTTAAACTTAGACTTTGGGTTAAAAGTTTTGGATATCCCTTCCACAACGTCTCAAATAAATGGTAGGAATTTGGCCCATTCCCCGACAGAATGGTGAAGTCAGCAAATGGTTGTAGGTCGCCATGATTGCACTGCCTTTTAGCTTTCGTAAAAACATTTTCAAAAGGATTGAGATCAGGCTTTGTGATGACACTCCAAAACACGACTTGGTTATCCTTAAGCCACTTTGTATAGTTTGGCAGTATGCTTTGGTACAATGCCATTTGGAAGATCCATTTCCGCTCAAGCTTTAACTTCCTGGACTGATGTCTTGAGATGTTGCTTCATTATTCCACATAATCTTCTTTCCTTATGATGCCATCTATTTTGTGAAGGGCACCAGTTCCTCCTGCAGCAAAACAACCCCACAACATGATGCTGCCACCACTGTGTTTCAAAGCTTGGATGGTGTTTTAAGACTTCCAAGCTTCTCCCTTTTCCTCCAAATGTAACGATGGTCATTATGGCCAAGTAGTTCAATTTTAGTTTCGTCAGACCACAGGACATGTCTCCAAAAATGTAGGTCTTTCTTTCTGTGTGCATTTGCAAACCTTAATCTGGCTTTTATATGTTCCGTTTGGAGTAATGGCTTCTTCCTGGCAGAGTGGCCTTTCAGCTCATGTTGGTACAGTACTCGTTTCACTGTGGAGAATGACACAAACTCACTAGCTTCTGCCAGCATCTTCACAAGGTCTTTTGCTTTTGTTCTTGGATTGATGTGCAGATGTCAGACCAAACCACGTTCGTCTCTGAGACATAGAACCCGTCTCCTCCCTGAGTGGTATGGTGCCTAGACATTCCCATCTTGTTTGTACTTGTATATAATTGTTTGTACAGATGAATGAGGTACCTTCAAGTATCTGGAAATTGCACCCAAGGATGATCCAGACTTGTGCAAGTCCACAGTTCTTTAGACTTTACCATGATGTTACACACAGAAGCAGTGTGTTTCTGGTGTTCACTAAAAATACATCCACAGGTGTGTCTCTAATTAACTCAGTTGTTGCCAATAAACCTATCAGAAGCTTCTAAAGACATGACATCATCATTTTGGGGTGTCTCAAATTGTTTAAAAGGCAAAGTAATGGTTAACCTGTTCCAGCAGTAATGTGTCTGGATTTGCCATACTGAAGCTAGAGATGTGTAGCTTCGTACGGTTGTATTGCGACACGCCTCCAGCACACCCCCCGATCTCAGGCACATTGAAAAGTGCCTCGGACGCTTTGTAATGCACCTGACACTGGAGTGCGCCCATTAAAAAAAATAGTAAATGTGGATGCGCATAGTGTCTTTTTATTCATCCATATTTTTACCATTGCACCTCTGATTTTGATTTGTTCATCAGAGTCAGACATTTCTACCTCTGTAACATGTGGTATTGACTTGCTGGAAGATCTCATCCACCCAAGAGATGATGTATGCTTGTACATAATCTTCAAGGATACATTCATGCCCAAATCAGTTGAGAATGCCTTTCACATGGATGAGTGGGTCCAGAAAATTCCATGAAAACATGCCCCAGATTAAAACACTGCCACCACCAGCTTGTGTTTTTCCAGCAATGGTTGCAGGGTGTTTGTTTCCTGATATTTCTCTTTTGGTATACCAATTTCTATCCGTTCAACAAAGCAGAAAGTATAATTAATTGGAGAAGGCAACCCTTTGCAAATCACCGGAGGTGTATTTCTGATACTATTGGGAAAATTGAAACCTTTTCTGCAGATGCAACTCGGTTAGCATAGGTGCAATAACCAGCTATCTGCATTGGAACACCATATCCACTAGAGTTCGCTGAACTGTTTAGACACACGTCTAGTAGTCCCCCAATTCGCTTTGGTGGTAAGCTGCTCCACTTAAGCGTATCACTCTGCCCTAGTACACCTTTATAGCCAAAGTTCATTTCTCACAGTAATGGCACATGGTGCATCACATTTTCCACATCACTGGAGCCATTTGTTCACCCATGATATCCTATCACCATAGCAGCACTCAAACAGTATACAAGCTTCACAGTTTCAGAAATACCGCCACACTTAATAATCGTCTTTCCTGAACCCCTCAACGACATTTGACGTACCCATACGTCAAGGTTGGGCAGAGGTTCCCGCAAATTTACGTATGGGTACGTCATGGCGATCTTGCGAGCTCACAAGTGGACCTCGCAAGATCGCAGCATGGGACCAGCGGTATATTACCAATGGCAACATGCCGCATCTCCCGCGGCTGGAGTGAGCTCCAGTCGCAGGCGATTAACCCTTCGATGTTGCGACCTATCATGATTGCGACATTGAAGCTGCAGGCAGGAGGAGTGTACCGCTCCGGCTTGCGATCGGCGCAGCAAGCAGCGGAGACGTCGCTCACTGGTCCCTTATGTGACAGCCCGGATGCTAAATTAAAGCATCCGGGTTGTCTGATGACGTCACCATGCCCGCAATGCATTGAGGGGATGGTGATTGACAGTCACCATGGCGACCAGTACACAGCAGTAATGCGTGTGCAGGTCTCCTCTTGTATGAGCGATTTGAATATCGCTCATACAATTCCCCTCTGGGGAAAAGTGAAAAAAGTGTAAAAAAGTTTTAAAAAATTGTGTAAAAAAAGTAAAACGCAGACACAAAAAATAAAATAAAAACACGTACAATGCCCTTTACCCCTATTACAAACGCAAATTGCCCCCAAAAAGATAAAAAAATAAAGTACACATATTTGGTATCGCCGCGTGCACAACGATCCACGCTATAAATATGTCATGTTAATTAACCCTTATGATGAAAGACATAAAAAAAAAAACAGACACAGAATTGCGATTTTTGTTCATCACGCAGCAAATCAAATGGAATAAAAAGTTACCAAAAGCACATATAAACACCAAAGTGGTGCCAATTAAAACCTCAGTTCATCCCGCAAAAAAAAGTCCTTACCTAGTTTTGTATACAGAAAAATAAAAAGTTTAGGGCCATTTTCATGGCCCAATGCTAAAAGAACTATGGAACACCTGTGCACCCAAAATGCACAATACACCCCTAAACGAAATCCATGAGGGGTGTTGAATCTAAAATGAGGCAACTTCTGGAAGGTTTCACCTGTTCTGGTACTTTGAGGGCTTCTCAAATGCGACATGGCACCCACCAAAATCAGCGTTCCAAAAGCCAAATAGCGCTCCCTCCCTCCCTTGTACGCCCTGCCATGTCCCCACACAGCAGTTTATACCGAACCTTGAAGAAATTGCGTAACACAATTTTGGATGCCTTTTTTCCAGGATTCCATGTTAAAATTAAACATTTTCAGCTAAAATTGCAGATTGTTGGAAAAAATATATATTTTTTTTATTATTTCCGAGCCTAACACTAAAAAAAATTGTGAAACACCTGTGGGGTCGATATACTTACTGCAACCCTGGATTTTTTCCCTTAAGGGGTTTAAATTTTTCCAATAGGGGGTCTTTTTAAGGAGTTTTTTAAATTTTTTTGGGCATTTTTGGGTGTCCTCAAACTAAAATGGTCCTAAATTTTTTTCAAACGAAAATAAGACCCCAAGTCCAGTAGGTGCCCTCCTTTTTTGGGCTTGGGGGGTTGAGCCAAATAGCTCAAAATCTGTTTTGCAAATTTTCTTTAAAATGTGAAAAATTACTACTACATTTAAAAAAAATTTTTAAAAATACCACCCTAAAAATAGCATATGTTATTTGTTTGTTATAAACTTTTTTGAGGGGAATAATTGGCTACACACACCAAAAATTTTTTTTGAACTTTAAAAATTGAAAATATTTAAAATTTTCAGTTATTTTAAAATTTTTTTTCAAAAATAAAAAAGGTTTTTTTTGGGGACCAAAATTTTTTAAACAACTTAAAACACAATGTGTCACGAGAAATGACTTGGATAGGTAAAAGTGTCAAAAGTTATTCTCACATGAATTAACAAATGTCAGTTTTTAAAACCAAAACCAAATTTTAAATATGTTAATAGACAGAAATTGGGGTTTTTTCCCCCTTTGGGGTTTCTGTGTTGAAACCATCTGCCCGCTTGATCCCACTTTGATCGTAACGATTCTGGGGGTTTGGATCCACGGACCCCCGCAGGCGAGGGGCGTAAGCCCCTACCAGGGAGGGAATCTAAGTGGGCCCCCCCGGTTTTCACCAGAGCCCGCCGAAAAGGGGTTTTGGTCTTCCTGGGCGGGTGTCCCCCAAAGGTAAACTACCACTGCGGAGCTTGCCTGCGGTGGGGCCAAGGGTCCCGAGGTACGGGGAATTGGCGGGGCGGGCTCGTAGTTGGGGAAGACAGAAGGTCGGGGACAGGGGCTCGGGTTCGTGGACGGTAGCCCAACGGGGGTTTCGGGGCAGGCGGCGGTTCGTAGCGGTAGAGTAGCAGAGGGCCCTTTACACAGGAAGGCAAAACTGGAACGCTCGGGAAAAACTTTCCCCATGGGTTTAACCCCAAAGGATCCGGCGGGGGCCCGGCAGGAAGTGCCGGACAAAAAAAGGGCGGCGGGCCCGGCAATAAACCAAATTTTTCCCGGGCGCACTCCCCCCTTTAAAATTTAAAATTTTTCCTGCGCGCCCCCCCCTTAGGGGGGAGAAAAGCCCCGGGGCCCCCCAAAGGGCGGGCCTGAGCAGGACGTGGGGGGGTTAAGTGATGCGGCGGGGACGGGGGGGCGGCGGACCCCAAACCCCGACTTCCCGGGACAGGGCTGCTGGGGGTGCGGGGGACACGGGGGGCCTGCGCCCCGGGGGACAGTGGTCCGGGGGGCGTCCTTTGGACAGCCCCCCCCCTTGGGGCCCCCCCCCTCAAAACTGGATGGAAAAATTTCTCGGGATAAAGTTTTGGGGTTAAAGGATGCTCTCCCCCGGCTCCCAGGACCCCTCGTCAGGGCCGAACCCCCTCCATCCACCAAAAGTATCCCTTTCCCCTAGTTCTTCTCATCCCCAGAATCCCTTTTACCTCGAAGACATTGGGGCGTCAGCCACAGACGGGGGAGGAGCGGCTTTCGGGGAAAAAATGGTTTAAAGGACCAGATTTTTTCAAAAAGGAAAAATGAAACGCTTTTGGGAATTCTCATCGGGGGGAGGGGGCCCCCGGAGTTTGTATAAAAAGGGTTTTGGATGCGGCGATGACCTCAAAGGGGCCCAGGAAACGGGGCCCCATTTTGTGGAGGGCATCTTTAAGCGGACATATCAAGCGGAGCCACCCCTTTTCACCTGGGGATTCTTCTCTTGTGCTTGAGACTTCAGGGCTCGGACGCGCGGACAGCGGACTAAAGGGTTTCTGGGCCCAGAGGGGCCTTTTCATGTCTTGAACCAGTGCGTTCGCCCCCGGGGACCTCGGGGGAGGTTGCCAGGGGGAGGGGGGGGCGGGGATGCAACCCCATACACGATGTAGAACTCGGACTAAAGGGGAGTTATAGGAAAAACCCCGCCAGAGAAAGAAATATTCCCCCAATCATCTTGGCGTCCGGGGAGACGAAATGAAAAAAAAGGTAGCAACCAGGACTTTGGTTTTGACCCTCTCCACCGGGCCGTTCGTCTGTGGAGGGTACCGGAAGAAAAGTCGAGCTTCCCCCTTGAATTGGTTGCCAGGGGCTGGGCCAAAACCTGGAGAAAAATTGCACCCCGGCCCCAAGAAAATTTTTGGCCTGAAGGGAGTCCATGGACCCGGAACCATGGTGAAGAATAACTCCCTACCCGGGGAGGGGGGTTTTTTGGCAGCCCTGGCAATGGGACGAAGTCCCCAAATTTTGGAAAACCCGATCAGAAAACCCCAAAAAATTTGGTGTTGCCAGACGGGGGAGGGAGGTCGGTTAAAAGCCCAATTCAAAAAATTTTTGGCCAGGGTTGAGTGGGAAGGGGGAAGGGCTGAAGTGGGGCCTCCCGGCTTGTGACTTTGGCGCTTGTTCCGGGCACAGGGTCGAAAGACGAAACAAAAGTCCTTGAACCCTTTCTCCAGCTCTGGGCCCCCAGTAAAAAACCGGGATATAGGGGGGAAGGGGTTCTTCGGGGGGCCGGGTTTTGGCCGACCAAAGGAGCAATGTCCCCATTTAAAAGTTATGTTTTGGGGAGACAGGCGAACTAAGCCCTTTCCGGAGGGACCTTCCCAGGAGGCCCACGGGGAGCACCCGAGATGGACGTTCGGGGGGGATGATTGTTCAGGGAGGTCCCCTTCACCCACCACGCGGAAGCACGGGAGAGGGCATCAGCTTTTCACATTCTTCTCGGCGGGCCCGGGAAATGGTTCTGAAATTTAAAACCGGGAGAAAAAGCGAAAAACCGGCCCTTTGGCGTGGGTTAAGCGCTGAGCATTTCTGCAGATATTGGAGGTTTTGTGGTCCGAGTAGTACAAAGGGGGAAAACGGGCACCCCCCACAATAACGCCACTCCCCCAGGGCCAATTTAAAGGCCAGTAGCCCCCCGGTCGCCAACGGGGTTTCCTTCTCTTCGGTGAAGAGAACGTCTTGGAGAAGAACCAACGACACAGTCTTACCCTTTGGCCCTTTTTGTTTTAAAGGGCTGCTCCAAACCCCCACAGACGAAGCATCCACTTCCCGAGTGAAAGGGTTTTGCCGGGGGGGGGGGGGGGGGGGGGGGGGGGGGGGGGCTGGAAAGTGCAAGGATAGAAGCCGTAGCGAAGGCGGAAAATTTTAGCTTCCCCAAATGCCTCCTCGGCCTCGCAGGGGGCCCCCTGCTGATTGGCTTGTTTCTTGGTGAGGCCCCCTATGGGGGGCCCCCAGCGTAGAGAAGGGGGAGAATTGCGATAGTAATTGGGAGAAGCCCAAGAAAACGTGGGGTAGCCCGCAGGGCCCACGGGGCGTGGCCAATTTCAATACGGGAGAAAGTTTTTTAAGGGTCCCCCGAAAGGGCCCTTTGGGCCAAGTCCCTAAACCCCCCAAACGGGAAGGTTTGTCCCGATGGAAAAAGGCACTTTCCCCAGCTTGGGAACAGGTGGTTCTCCCCGGGGGACGTCTTAGTTTCTTGCGGACCTGGCTTCGGGGGTTCGAGGTCAGGGGAGAACATCATATGTCATCGAGGTAGGGGGTAAACCCCGCAGGAGAGGAGGAGGTCCCTGAAGGCATTTACGAGCTCCTGAAAGAAAGGCTGGGCATTACAGAGTCCGAAATTTCAAAACCAGGTACTCGTAGTTTCCCATCCCTGGTGTTGAAGGCCGTCTTCCATTCCCTTTGGGCCCCTTTCGGATTCGGACCAAGTTGTGGCCCCTCTCAAAACCAACTTGGAGAAAAAAATTTTGGGGGCCTTGCAGGCATCAAAAAAGTTTCCCTATCAGCGGCAAGGGGGAACCCGGGTTTTTTACCGTGATCTTTTTTCAAAAACCCCGGTATCAATGCAGGGGGCCTTAAAGGGACCTCCTTCTTTTTCCCAAAAAGAAAAACCCCCGCCGCGGGGGACGAGGGCTTTCAGGATGAACCCCTTCTTGAGATTTTTCCTGGGTTTTTACTCCCGGGCTTTGGGTTTTTGGGGTTTTGGAAAAGACAGAGGGTAGCCCCGGCCACGGGGGGACTGGTACCTGGCAAAAAGTCGATCGGGCAAACGTAGGGGCGATTTCGGGGGAAGCTCTCGGTTTTTTCTCTCGGGGGAAACACTTTGGCATTTCTCCAAAATAATTTGGGCGGCAGCCCGGGCAGGGCTCCTGAAAAGGGTTTTTGCAGAGCAGGGAAGCACCGGGCGAGGTGCCCCCAAAACAACGCCCCCCCCAGTTGGGGGCCCCCAAAGAATCACCTCCCCAGGGAGACCGTCCAGGATAGGGAGGGAGCCGTAACCTGGGAGTCCCAGGGGGGATCGCCCCACGAGGGGGGCGAGGCAACACAAAAGAAGGCGATCTCCTCCTTAGGCATTTCCCCCCCCTGAGAGACAGTTTTGGGGCTTTTTTTTTTGGGGACGGAAACTGGATGGTGTCGCTAAGACTCCCCGCTGACTGGTGAAATTTTACAAGCGGTTTTTCCAACGGGAAACCCCGGAAGCCGAACCCCTCACTAGAGGTGGTGGATGAAGTTCCCCCGGGTGAGCCCGAGTCCCGAAACGCCGGAACCTGGAATGTGATACCAGACTCTGACACGACCTGCACAGGCCTCAAACAGGCGTGGGGAGGAGGGGTTTCACCTAGGAATGCCTCTCCCACGATCCTAGGGGGCGGGAGTTTCCCTCGCCTTGGGGCGCTTGGGGCAATTTCCCCCCGGGAAAAAGCTCTGGGCTGCCCCCGTAGAGACACAAGCCCCGTTGTCCCCGTGGGCCAATTCTTGCCAGAAGGGGGAGCCCGATTTAAAACTGCATGGGCTCGGCCCGGGGGGTTTTGGAGGCTGGGCCCGGGGGGCCCCCGGAACAAACCCGGGGCCAGGCGAGGAAACCGCGAGGTTGGGCTGCTGGCGCTTTTTGCAGAAGCCCCCTCCTCCCCTTTTAATGAAGCGTATATCGATGCGGGGCGCCAAACCCGGGTCAAATGCTAAGGGGGGACGGGAGGTATCCCAGGCCGGGCCAAAACGTCTTTAACTCGACTTGAGGTCCCTTCTTTTAAAAAGTAGGGACATTGGGGCGGGCCCCGTTCCATGTCAGTTCAGGGGGCCAGCGTACGGAATTTTCACCCCGTAGCTCCCCACAAAACAGGGCTCCCCGGGGTAGATTTAGGGGGGGCCGTTCACGGGGGAGGGGACGGGGTGGTTCCTCGAAGGGCCCTTTCAAAAAAAACTCACTGGGGAATGACTGTAGATTTCCGGGCCCTCACCGGTTTATCCCCTGCCCCTGGGGGGTAGCCCATCCCGGGCCTTCCCGGAGAGGAGGCGACCCCGAAAGCCACCCTTTGCACGTTCGGAAAAGGGAAAGGTCGGTCCAAACAGCTCCACTGCATAGGCATTGGGTATAAAAACCCCCCCGCATAGTTTTGGGTCCCGCTGAACTTGGTTTGGGGGTGAAGCCGAAGCTTGGGTCCCCCTGGGGATCACCGGGGAAACCCCTGAGGCAGGAGCAACCCGGGGATGGGGGTGGCTGCTGCTGGCGGGGAGAGCTCTGTTCCAAGGAGGAAAATTGCTCGAGCTGCTGGCAATTTTGTTGGGATTGCTTACCAAAGAAGTTGGTGATGCTGGCAAAAAATTGGAAAAGGGCCTTGGCGGGATCCCCTGGCCCCCATCCTACTGTAACGATTTTGGATGAGGGTCCACTGGGCCACCGAGGCGATGGCGTAAGCCCCCACCAGGGAGTGGGAAACTTAAATGGGGCCCCCTTTTCAAACCAAAAGCCTGCCGCAAAGGGGGGGGGGGGGGGGGGGGGGGGGGGGGGGGGGGGGGGGATGGCTTGCTGCGGGGGGTGTTTCCCCCAGGTCACTAACAATGCGGGGGTTCCTGCGGTGGCGGCCAAGGGTGGGGAGGGTTAAAAGGAACGGGTGGGGAGGCTCGTAGTCGAAAGGACCCGAAGAAGGTCAGGACAGGGGCTTTGTTCGTGTACGGTAGAAAAGCAGGTGGTCGGGGGAGGCGGCAAGGTTGTTTCGGGTTTTTAAGTAGAGAGGGTCGGTAAAACAGGAAAAGGGAAAAACTGGGAAACCCCAGGGGAAAACTTTCCCCCTGGGTTGAACACCAAGGAACCCGGGGAGGGCCGGGAAGAAGTGACCGGACTTTAAAAAGGAGCAGTGCCCGGGAATGGGAAACCAAAAACCTTTTAAAATTTAAATTGCCAGCGCGCGGGCCCCCCCCCTAGGGGCGGAGCTACGGCCGGGACCCGGAAAACAGCCGAGCAGAGCGTGGCCCGGGTAATTTCATGCCCGGGGGGGACGGGGAGGCAGCGGACCCCAACCCCACTTGCGGGACGGGGTCCCCCTCGGTGCAAGGGCACAGGCCGCCCCCCCGGCACCGGGACAGGGGTTGCAGGGGGTCCTGAAAATGATCCCACAAAGGGGGATCGGGGGAGGGTTTTTTTTTCCATTTTTTTTTTGTTTTTTTTAGTTCAAATTTTTGTATCTTTCCCTTGACAAGACTCCCCCGGGCTTGTTTACTACATGATTCTGTGCTTTTTGTTTTGTGAAGTTTTCATATTGTTTGTCAGTTTCTTCCCTAGTGTCTCATTTGTTGTCGATAGTATGTGAGTAATACATTTTGTATAAACTTAATCCAAAGGGTTTGGGAGTTTAGGGTTTTTGTGCTTTTCCCCCTAACTATAAGAGAACTTACTGCTGAGCCTGGATGCGGAAAAGGCTTTAGACCGCCTTAATTGGTCATTTATGCTTACAACTCTTAGAGCCTTTTGAGCTCTCAGGGCCCTTTCTAGTTGCTGGCTCCACTGTCCAATCAAATCGTGATATCCAGGGTATGCAGGTCAGAAGTCAAGAATATAAACTATAATTGTATGCTGACGATATTCTACTGACTCTTCGTAACTCTCTTCCTAATTTAAATGAGTTGCTTCAGCAATTCAGAGTATATTCAGGGTATAAAGGTAACTCTTAAAAACTGAGGCTTTAACCATCAATCTTCCTGATGATCAAATATCCCAGCTTAAAGTGAATTTCAATTTAATTAATTATATATATATAATATATAAATATATCTATATATATATCTATATAACTATATAATATATATATATATATAAATAAATATATAATATATATATATATATATAAATATATATATATATATATATATATATATATATATATATATATATATATATTGGTATTTATTCATTGTCTTCCTATTCCTCCTTGGATAAACATAATTTTCCTAATATATTTGTTGAGCTACAACATCATCTGGATCAATGGAATCCTCTTCAAATCTCTGTTTTGGTCAGATAGCTGCAGTCAAGATGACAACTCTCCTAAATGGATGTATTCATTTGAAACATTACCAATTCCAGTACCTATGAGTGCTCTTACAGGCTTCTTTGATTCACTTCATCTTGGGACATAAAAGACATAGAATAGTAGTAGTGTCCTCCTTTCGAGTAAATTTGAGGGAGGCATAGCGGTCCTTGATATAATGAAATATTATTGGGCTGTACAACTCCAATATATTCTAGCTTGTATTGCCCCAGTCCATCCTAATTCTCTTTTGTGGGCTATGACCCAAACAGTTCTTGATGTGTCCTTGTGAAAAACTATGACTCTGACGCTAAACATATAGAAAAAAAATGTTTTCAAATGTATGATCTCTGATCAGTGGCATCACCTATGACCTCCTTCTTATTCCACTCATTATTTCCAGAACGTTTTGACGCTCAGTATATAAGGCCTTGTTTTGATGCTAGGTTGCTTAACTTTGCAAAAATAGTAGATCATAACTCCAGGAAGCTTTTATTCTTCTCTGAGCTTCAATCCAGGTTTAATATCCCAAATAACTGTTATTACCTTTATATGCAGGTCGCAGGTCTTTTTTTTGAAAAAAGAGTTCTCGAAATACATACATAAGTAAACATCGAAGCACAAACATGAATAACATTCACCTTTCTGCAATACAGTTTCAAAACGCATTCTAGTTCAAGCCATATGAGCAGATACAATTTACAGTGAACCAATTCTGCATGATATTTAGCTTTGAGAAGTCGCATATATAAAACTATATTTGAAGGTATATCCAATTCCATTAGCACCCATTCATACTGATCATCCATTTTATTTATAGGATAGGAAACACACACCCCCATTCACTCTCCACGATCCATCGCCCGGGCCCCCCCTCCATTACTTCCACAAACTAACCAGTCTGTGAAGCGATTCATACACTCCAAATATCCAAGAATCTGTCTGAACTCCTCACTTCTCAAAAGTAACCTTATACATCATCAGATCACCATTTACTAGCTGTTTCCAGTGTCCCAGGGAAGGCACTTTAGGAGGTTTCCAATTTAACAGTATGGATATTCTGGCATAGAACATTAGGATTCTTTATAATTGCCGTTCAAACTTGGTCTGAATAATATCTTCAACTAGGCCGAGTAAAGAAATCTCGGGAGTGCAAACCGCAGTAAAGCCAAGTTTCTCATTCAGGAAACCATGAATATTCGACCAAAAGGCCCTAATTATAGGACAAGCCCTACTATGTGAAGGAGGGAGCAACACGCTCCATTACATCTAGTACAGATCGGACTAGAGAGCTTCCCCATCAGAGCCAGTCTTGTTGGCATGTAGTACACCCCATGGAGCCACTTAACCTGTATCAACTGATCCCGTGCGCTGATCACTGTGGATCTCCATGTGGATGCCAACTCCTCCAGGTGATGGGACTCCAACTCATGAATATCGTCACACCAGCGGTCAAAAGCCTTTTTAATAGGAGAAGGTTGACACCCCATTATGCTCTTGTAAAAGGTAGAGACCGGCTTTATAGGGTCTGCCCGTCTAGCCACCCTCTCCAAGTCTCCACACGCCAGCTGTATGTTTCCTCCCCCAAATTGTTTAAAGCATGCATGACACAGCTGAAAATACTTTAACAGCATTCCCTTCTGTAATCCAAGCCTGTCCGCCATCTCTTGGAAATCAGGTTATCTGCCGTCAACATATAATTGTCCCACAAAAGACTCCAATTCAAATAGCATCTTGTTTCGCCACAAAGTTATATATGGAGACCACACGTCCCCCTCACCAGAATAGACTCCGACGTATTTCTTCCACACCGCAACTGTTGCCGCTATAGTGGCTGTATAATGCCATATCGGACGCTCCCCCTGCCTATACACCAGGTTCCCAAGTACTTCGTAGGACCCCACCAGTGCCGCCTCCTATACAACTGCCGGATTGTTGCGGTCAGATCGGATCCACCACCCCGCATATGACAGCTGTACCGCTACATAAAAAAAATAGAAGTATGGAAGCACCAATCCACCGTCTTCATAGAGTGCTTTTAACGTCGATTTCCCAATTCTAGGGGTACCGCCTGCCCGTAGAAAAGGCAAAATCTGTATTTCCAGAGTTTTGAAGTGCAACTAAGGAATCAGAGTAGGGGCAGCTCTGTACAAATGCAACAACTTAGGCAGGAGGATCATCTTAATAATATTAACCCATCCCAGCAGGGTCAGTGGGAGCGACCTCCACACTGTCAACTCCCTAGCACTCTCGTGCACATCTCTATGAATCTATATACCAAGGTATGTGAACTGTTCTGAAACCTCCATGACATCTGAGGGAGATCGTGTTCAGCTGGACGTCATCTACTAGAAATAGCACTGATTTTGCCCAATTTATTCTCAGACCGGAGAAAGTCTCAAAGGAGTCCACCTCATCCAGGAGGGCGTCCAGGGAGTCCCACGGGTCTGCCAAGTATACTAGCAGGTCATCAGCATACAGAGACACTTTTTCGGTTATCCCCTGAATTTCCCATTCCTCTATCAGCGGATTGTTGCTAATGAGAATTGATAGGGGTTCTATATCTAATGCAAATAGAAGGGGGAAAAGACTTGTCTAGTACCCCTTCCAAGGGAGAACTGGGTGGACAGGTAGCCATTCACTAATACCCTAGCCATGGGCTTCCAGTATAGAATCTGGAGCCATCTGAGAAACTCCGCAGGGAAACCCATGGACGTCAACACCGCCCACATAAACCGCCATTCTATGGAGTCGAATGCCTTTTCGTTATCGATCACCCTATGACGGAAATTAGTCTCAGCGGCAGGACCTTGGCTAGGATCTTAACATCCACATATAATTTGTACCATTCCACCTGAATACCATCTGGGCCCGGAGCCTTACCAGGGGACATCAGACCAATAGCTCTACGGATCTCTTCCTCCGTGACCGGGCTGGCCAGATCCTCCCTATCCTCTGCTGACATCACCAGGAGCTCAATCGAGGCAAGGAAGCCTGCGATCTCAGCATCCATGTGACCGAGTCTAGAGGCATACAGAGTTTCATAATAGTCCACAAATTGGTCAGCAATTCCCCTAGGGTCCGTCACCAACTCCCCCTTCGAGTCACGAATTCTGACGACTACAGTCTTGGGCGTTTCTGTTTCTAAAAAAGCCAGTGCCATCCCGTTTTTGTCCCCCTCTGCGAAAATCATGTGTCTCTGGGAGAGTAAACACGTTTGTGTAAATTGAGTGAGAAGTAAATTATAAGCTCTTTATGCCTCTACCATCTTGTCCCTATGCTCCTCATCAGCCTGTCTCCCATAGTCCACTTCAGCCTGTGCCAGTTCCCCCTCCAGCGCCACTCTTCACCCATTAAGAATTGCTCTGTGGGTGGCTATGGAACTGATGAGATCCCCCCTCATCACCGACTTCGGGGTGTCCCACTCTGTCAGATGGTCTGTGGTACCTTCATTGGTCTCCCAATAATTACTAATGCCCTCCCTACAACTCTCCTCCACCACCGATACCTGCAGCCACTTGAGATTTAGTCTCCAAGTTTTCATTGTCGCTTCAATCTGCTGGGAAATCCGCACCAGTAAAGGGGAATGATCCGAGATTCCTCTCGACAAATAATTGGTCACTACTACGAAGGGCAGCAAATCTCTGCTTGCAAAGGCGAGGTCAATATGGGACAGAGATCCCAAGGTTGCAGAGTAGCATGAATATTCCCTATCCCCTGGATGCTTCCATCTCCATACCTCTGTCAAACCCCACGTTGCAGCCCATGTCTCCAAAGCAGGATCATGAGATGCGCGCGGGCACAAGCGATCCAAGTCCCTGCACAGCGTCACATTAAAGTCTGCCAGCAATAGGTTTTGTCGGTCGCTGGGTATAGGGCCATCAGAGTCACTACATGGTCCAACACAAATATCAGTGGCACACTAAAAACTAAATGAGACATAAAGGTATATAGGAATATTGGAAATGCATTACTGCTAAGGGAAAAAATGAAAACCTGGGACTCTTAGTTTACAGTTTTTGATCAAAAAATTTTATTAAGCCACCTCCCAAAACGTCAAGGGATCCCCGAGCAGGGGAGTCCCTACACTGAACATGCTACCTCACTAGGAGTCAATTCAGACTGCAAAATCACAGGGAGTGATAGGAACTTGCAATTGGGTTATCCTGCACTGGTTTTAAAAAAGGCAGCTGAGTGCAGCAAGCCAATGAATTGCCATTTCTCAATAGACTACAAAACGTAATAAGGCGTACACATCTAAAATATACTTGAAAACGCAAGCATAGGTGCACACTGAAAGGCAATAGCATACATCTAACACAAATATCAGTGGCACACTAAAAACCCAAATGAACATAAAGTATATAGGAATATTGGAAATGCATTACTGCTAAGGAAAATATAAAACCTGGGACTCTTAGTTTACAGTTTTTGATCAAAGATTGTATTAAAGCTCACCTCCCAAAACGTCAAGGGGATCCCAGACCAGGTGAGTCCCTACACTGAACATGCTACCTCACTATAGCAATTCAGACTGCAACTTCACGGGGAGTGATAGGAACTTGAAATTTGGGGTTTAAATCCTGCACGGGTTAAAAAGAGCAGCTGAGTGCAGCAAGCCAATGAGATTGCCATTTCTCAAATAGACTACAAAACGAATAAGGCTGTACACATCTAAAATATACTTTGAAAAAACGCAAGCATAGGTGCACACTGAAAGGCAATAGGCATAACATCAAACACAAATACAGGGGCGCACTAAAAACTAAATGAGACATAAAGGTATATAGGAATATTGGAAATGCATTACTGCTAAGGAAAATATGAAAACCTGGGACTCTTAGTTTACAGTTTTTGATCAAAGATTGTATTAAGCTCACCTCCCAAAACGTCAAGGGGATCCCAGACCAGGTGAGTCCCTACACTGAACATGCTACCTCACTAGGAGTCAATTCAGACTGCAACTTCACAGGGAGTGAAAAACGCAAGCAAAGTATATTTTAGATGTGCACAGCCTTATTACGTTTTGTAGTCTATTTGAGAAATGGCAATCTCATTGGCTTGCTGCACTCAGCTGCCTCTTTTTAACCAGTGCAGGATAACCCAATTGCAAGTTCCTATCACTCCCTGTGAAGTTGCAGTCTGAATTGACTCCTAGTGAGGTAGCATGTCAGTGTAGGACTCACCTGCTCTGGATCCCCTTGACGTTTTGGGAGGTAGCTTAAAACAATCTTTGATCAAAAACTGTAAACTAAGAGCCCCCAGGTTTTCATATTTTCCTTACATAATGCATTTCCAATATTCCTATATAACTTTATGTCTCATTTAGTTTTTAGTGTGCCACTGAAAATTTTGTGTTAATTTTATGCTATTCTTTCAGTGTGCATCTAGCTTGCTTTCAAAGTATATTTTAGATGTGCACCCTTATTACTTTTTTGTAGACTACATGGTCCAAGACCACTCCGGAAAAAGGCAAGTCCCGTAATACCACCACAATATTCAACCTTGGGGAATCTGAGCAGCATCACTAATTATCGGCCAAAGGTCTATGTGGAGTGCAACAGCGAAAAGGTTTTTCGCCACTAATACTGAGACTCCCATACAAAATTTTAAGTATACAGCATGGTAACCTGAGCCTATCCACGGTCTTTTCAGCGCTAAGATCTTTTGCCCTCTCATGTGGGTCTCCTGGAGTATCACAATGTCAGGGTTATAGGGACGCAAGAAGTTAAAAACCAACGGCCTTTTTATTTTACAGTTCAAACCTCGGACATTCCAAGAAATTACGTTAAGTGACGCCATTTGTGAGCCTTGAATAATACCTTCCGTAAGGCGGGCTGGACTCAGACGTCAGAACCCTTAGCACACTATTCATACCAACATGCATACTGCACATACATACCAAAAACTTGAATTACAAGAAACATTCCCAATCCCCTACCACCCTGCCCATACCACCCCAACTTGGTTGAGCTTTGTACCCTTAATTGACTATGAAAAAACGTCTGACTTCTACTCTTCACTCCATAGGGGAGTGTACCTTATAAAAAAAATGAAAAAAAACCTACCTCTGACCGAGCCTCTTCCCCTGGAACTTCGAGGAAAGAAGTCCCTAACTAGCCTAGACCTTCTCTTATAACCTACCAAAAAGTCGTAGGCACCCAATCTTAATTTTGAACTCTGTTACAATGGATATTAACCCCTAACTTACAACCGGAACATGGGAAAAACCCTCAGGATCTAACCTACCCATGTTAGCTTACTGCAGGAAAGACTAGCCCCACTGCCGTGGGGAGTAACTCAAGTAGAGAGCTTATGAACAGAGTCCTACTGAGTCTACACAGCTCCTGTACGGGACCTCAACGTCTCCCGTCACATCTTTTATCAAGCCAGTCATTTGCTTCCTTAAGGTAAAGAATAAGGTTCTGTCCCGATCTTGCACCCTCAGGTGCGTGGGGTACAACATGGAATATCTGAAACCCATTTCACGCAGCCGGTTCCTCACTTATTTCAACTGTCGTTGTTTCTTTTGGACCTCTGTGGTATAATCAGGGTAGATTGAGAGCCTGGTGTTCTCATACTTTATCTCTCCCTTTTTCCGTGCCGCAGTCAGGATTGCATCTCAATCCCAGTACTTTAGAACCTTCATAATAAAAGGACGTGCAGGTGAACCAGGTGGCAGGGGCCTTTTTTGGGATGCGACCCCCTCAGTTACAAACAGAGTATAAGAGAGGGATCAAACACCCGCGGATAAAGTCCTCCGTAAATTTCTCCAGGGCACCCCCTCCGCCCCCCTCCGGGAGGCCTATATGTGCACATTATTCCTGCGAATGCAGTTTTCCGCATCTTCCAACCTGTCCTGCAGGATTTTTATCTGCTGTTGCATAGTGGTAGTTGCACGCGCTTGGTTAGCTGTCAAGTCCTCCACCTCACTGATGCGGCATTCTGCCTCGGTGGTTCTTTCCCTCACTGTGTCCATGTCCACCCGCAAGCAGTTGAGATCGACCTGTATGTGGTCTATCTAACGTCAAGCGTTTGACATGAAGCAATGGCTGTCATGATTTTATCAGTGTCCAAAGCGGCTTGCGAGCCCGTAGCCTCCTCATCTGTTTGACTCATAGTGTCCACAGCAGGTGGTGCAGGCGTAGGAGGCTGGGATGACCCGGTTTTGCGGGCCCATATAGTAAAACCCTCAGTGTAATACGCAGGATTTTCATGGTCCTCAACCATCCCCTCCCCCCCCAGTATAAATTAGGCGCTGGGTATAAACGCAGAGTTCTCTGCTGGGACCAAAATTTCCCCGGGCAACTGCACAGAAAAAAGTTCCACAAGACACAAACAAGGGAAAAGCCCCCCGGGGGCCCCAGATGTGCCCTTCCTTTACCTCCCTGAAAAGTTGTTTGAGCGAAGCCCTAGAGTCTTATAACGCGGTTTGTATCAGATCCTGGGGCGTTGCACAGGCTGATAACTGCTTTTAAATGAATAGCAAAGGGGGGTCTCAAAAATGTCTGAATAAGAATCTTTTTTTTGGGGGTTCCCTTTGTCCCTTAAAATATACAGCATTTTTGGAAAAAACCCTCACACTCCCTTTAACACTACATACAGGGAAAATCAATACAAGATCCTAATGCATTGTTACCATACCCCTTCTCTCTTGCATAGGCTTAACAGTAAATATTCGAGATCTTTGCTGGAGATGTGGTGATTCTGGAACAGGGATACAGCATATTTTCTGGGACTGCAGGTTTATATAGGATTACTGGGTGACGCTTCAACCTTTGGTCTCAGATATACTGCAATTAAAGAGTCCTCTGGACCTCGGACATATATTCTGAATGGACCATATAGATTGTTGGGGCGGAAGTCAAGAAAACTTTTTCTGAGTATTCTCATGGCAGGTAAGTGTCTGATTGGTATATTTTGCTAAAGAGTTAGCTTTGCATTATTTAAAGAAAAAGAAAGGGGGGAACACAGAAAAGTGCACACAAAACAATAAATTTCTTAATGGAAAAAAAAAATGTTGTAAACACAACATTTGGAATTTGCTAGCTGAGGCACAACACTCCTTTGTTTTAGATGATTTTTTAGCTAAAGCTACGTCCTTTGGAGTCCGCTGCAGTAGTCCTGGGAATGCTTTCTCCCCGCCAGGGGAAAAGCATATGATACTGTAAGGATCAAGGTTGTTTCACCAACACCGCTTTAATTTTTCAAAACCGAACACTCTGGAAACCCGCTTAGAATTAAAAAACAAAAGTTTTTTTATTTACATATAAAAAAGGAAACCGTTTCGCTATAATGAACTTCATTGGTTCCCCATTATACACAAACGTGTCTTCCTTTTTTTAAGTAAAAAAACAAACTTTTGCTTTTTTTCTAAAGTCATAGTCCCCGCTGATTCGGTTTTGGGCAAAAGTACAAGAGGGTCTGGTGAAACAACCTCAAAACCCTAAACCCGT
>JAODAL010058141.1:0-22263 GCA_025379985.1 Phyllomedusa bahiana
TAACTGTTGGCTAGGGTGAGTGCAGATTTAAATGAAATGTAGTGTTTGTTTGTATGAGGCAAAGTCGTGGGTGGAGCGGGGTTTTCTTCCACGGCGTTCTGCAATTCGGAAGCCCGCCTCAGCGTTTAGTGGAGTGTGTGTGCCAGGTTGTCTGTTGATTTTGCGGGTTCTGTTGTGTGTGGGGGGTGCGACTGAGTCAAGGATGGGGGCGATTGTGTGGTTGTAAAAAAAAGGGTGGCTGCGTCTGGGTCATTAAATGAGGATATGGTAAAAGAGGTGTAAAGAATCAAGGAGAGTGTGGGGGTTGAGGTTTTGTAAGTTCCTGCGGGGGGTGCACTAGATGTGGGACGGGGAGCCGGTGGGGTGGAGATGGGGAGAAGGTGAGCAGATTGTGGTCAGATATGGGGTGGGGGGAGTTTGAGAAGTCAGATAGGGGCAGAGGCGGGGGGAAAGATGAGGTCCAGTGGTGTCCATCTTTGTGAGTGGTCCAGGGGTCCACTGGGGGGAGATCAAAGGAAGAACAGAGGAAAGGAGTTTGTTGGAACGAGTGGGGATGTCAATTGGGATATTGAAGTCTCCCATGATAATAGTGGGGATGTCGGTGGAAAGAAAATGGAGAGCCAGGAAGCAAAGTGGTAAAGGAAGGCGGTGACGGGCCTGGTGGTTGGTAGATAACAGCCACTTAAAGGGTTTTGGAAGGGCATAGATGCGGACAGAGTGCACCTCAAGGAGGAGGGGTGAGGAAAGGCAGAGGTGAAGAGGGGACAAAGGAACAAGTGTCAGACAGGAGGGGGCCAAAAACCTCCGCCAGCTTGTTACCAGGACGAGGGGTATGGGTAAGTTGGAGGCCGCCAAAGGAGAGAGCAGCAGGGGAGGCTGTGTCAGAGGGGGTCAGCCATGTTTCGGTCAGGCCAAGGAAGACCCAGCTTTCCCTGATGTTAAATAAGTTATTCAGCATCTGGGAAAACTGGGTAACATTCCCCACAGCAGGCAAACAGAAAGGCTGGGTACCTGCTGTGGGGGATGGGTGCCACTCTGCTTTCATGGATACTTGTTATGGGAGATGTCGCCCAGCTGTCCTCGATGCTGAATAACTTCTCGAACATCCAGAAATTCTTGGTGATAGCCCACCCAACACAACAGGCACCAAGGAGAGCACAGTGGCACCCATCTCCCACAGCAGGCACCTTGCTTTTCTGGATGCCTGTTCTGGGGAAGTCACCCAGGTTTCCCAGGCACTGAATAGGCTATTCATCGATTGGGAAAGCTGGATAATGCCCCATCTGCAGGATTTCTGTATTTTTTTTTTTTACAGGTTTCCCTTTTGGACTACGTCGGACCAGTGCTGCATCTATTTCTTTAATAAGGTGATAGACGAGGGTGGGTATCGTTGAGGGATTATTTAAATAAATTTTTTTTTTTCTGTGTCTTTTTTTTTTTTTTTTTTCCAGTGTAAATAGAGGCATGTGACAGACGCCCTCCTTTAACTAGCGACGGGGTTGGGTGTTCATCCCGTGTTTTCATCAAGGCAGAACAACCCCATGTCACTTTTTACCCAGTACACAAGCACCAGGGGTTTTGGAAGATCCGGGTTACCGTCAAAAATCCCTCTGGTTGAAGGTCCCCTTCGGGGTGGCTGCGGGACCTTCCCTTGAAGTTCAGGCTGCAGCGTGGTATTTTTTTGGGCTGGTTAAAAAATTAAGGGCTTGTATCTTTTTTTTTTTAACAATTTGTTCTTTTTTTTTTTAAAAAAGGGTAAAAAAGAAAAGGTTAGTGCAGGTTTTATTATTAAGTGTAACCCAATGAATTTTTTGCCTTTCCCATCCTAAAAATAACAGCCGACAGCCCCGGGGGTTACCACCAATTAGGGGTCCGTTCGAGGGTTTCCCCCTGCTTTTTCCCAAATGCCCCCTGTTGTTGGGTACGGGGGGGTAATTGGACAGAGGGTTAATGCGCTTGTGGTAAAGAAAATGAAAAATTAAATTTTTTTCTAATAAATTTCAGTTTTTTTCCCAAATTTTTCTG
Source organism: Phyllomedusa bahiana (assembly GCA_025379985.1). Taxonomy (NCBI): domain Eukaryota; kingdom Metazoa; phylum Chordata; class Amphibia; order Anura; family Hylidae; genus Phyllomedusa; species Phyllomedusa bahiana. The sequence goes on from JAODAL010058141.1 coordinate 2,026, forward strand.
GTCCCCAAGGAAATAGGGAAAAAAAAAAACCCCAAAAACCTGCTGGAAAATTTTTTAAATTTGACAATACCCCAAATGGGTAAAAAGAAAATGGGGGACACTTTTCCCTCAGAAGGGAAGGAGCGTATTGGTTTTTGGAAATGCGAATAAGGTATTGGTTGGAGGCCCTCATTTTGCATTAGTAGACCCCCCAATTTCCCCAAAAAGGGGCAATCCCCCCAAAAGTCCCCCATTTCGAAATACCCCCGTCATAATTCATGGGGGGGTAATGTCATTTTGCCCCACAGATGAGTTTTTTGTAATAATGCATTTAGAGGAAAAGGGAAAATCAAAAATTTTCTTTTATTTTTTCCAGACCTTTTCACAATAAAAAACGTGCCCTTTTGCAAAATGACAAATTAATTTCTAGTTTTTTGTGCCTTTTCTCCCGTTTTGGGGAAACCCCCCTGTTACCCTAGTTTTGGGGGCCCCCCTCCTCTAGAGGAGACCAGCGCCCCCTTTTCTGGGCCTCAACTGAAATTTCAAAGCAAGTTTCTGTTCCATTGCACATACTGTGATGTGAACTAAGATTAGAAACAAAACCCAAAAAAAAAAAAAAAAAAAACCCCATTTCTAAACCTCACCCCCTCAAGGGGCATTTTAAGGGGGTTTTTTACAATTTTACCTGGCAGGTGTTTTAAAAATAATTCCCAATTTTTTTTGCTTAAAAGCGGGAAAATTTCAAAATGCCATTTTCCCCGCCAAGGGTTACCAAAATACAATTTTAAGGTTCTGTTTAGGACGGTGCAGATCAAAGATATAAAGAAAACTACAGCATAATATGGGGACGGGAGTGAACAAACTGTATGCAGAGGCCGGGCTCACAGGGCAGGTCTCACCGGAATTGTGTCTTTTCCCCTTTTGTATCCCCTTGCACTTTCTTGTTCCTTTTCCCTTTTTACCACTGGGGGGAATTCATTAGGAAAAAGCTTCCGGGGGAAATACAGGGACGTCAGAACCAGAAGTGCTGGGCCTCTCCCTGGTTCCCCTAAACCCCGCCCGATTCCTTCTTTGGAAGGAATAAAAAATCCCCGCTGGCCTGACAAAAAAGGAAAAAGGGGCCTTAATCGCCCTCTCAATGTCACAGCACTTCTTGTACCACACTTTGATCTTCCATGTGGGCCCGTACGCTTCAGCCCCGGGGTCCGACAGGCCACACCCCCCATGTAGATTGTAATCCCAATACAGTCGGGTTTTTGGGGACTGACAGGACCTTGTACTGGGGAGGGGGAGTGCTGGGGTCGGAAATTGGTCAAAAAAGGACTCCTCCGCCTTATATTTTACCAAAACAGGGCATTTCTGGAGATACTCGCTTTCCCCTTGGCAATTTCAAACAAAAGGGGGTTTAAAGGGGTCCCCTTGGTTCTTGCACACTGTGCTGCAGGCTGCTGTACGTCGGCAGCCGAAGGACTTAAAAGTGGAATGCTGGTGTAATAGTTATCCCCGTACAGGTGGTCACCTGTATCCAGCAGCGGGTGCACCCAATCCCACTTATTTGTAAGGAAGGGGTCATTCTGGGGGTACTAGATGGCTATCCTTCCCTTCATAAATCCTGATGCTGTGGGTGTACCCGGAGGTCCTCTCGCACAGCTTGTATATTTTTATCCCGTACAGCGCTCTTTTACTGGGCAGGTACTGGCGGAATTTAAGGCCAGTAAGAAATGTAAGATTGACTCGTCCACACAAATACATTTCTTAGGGGTATAGACTGCTGAAAATATGGCGCTGAAATGGGGATAACAGGCCGAACTTTATACAAGCGGGGTCATCACGGAGCGGACACAGTGCATTATCCGCGTAATGCACAAATCTTTGTATTTGTTCAAAGCGCGGACGGGACATTGCATGGTTTTAAATGGTGTGCTGTAGAAAATATCAGTACTCCAATACTGCCAGGCCTCGGGCTTCCTCACTAGGCCCATATGCAAAATAATGTTATCATCTCTGCAGCATCCACGGGTTTCCACATGCACAATGACGATGTGGGGTTTAGGGCCAAAAACTGCTGTGCATAGAGATTGGTCTGTGCCACCATGACATCTGCCAAATCCTCAGAGAAAAATATTTAAAACTAATCTATGTCAGTGAGGCCTGTAGTGTCGATAGGACTCCTGGGGTGGCCACAAAGTCAGGGATTTGTGGCGGAAATCATCTGGGGCGGAGCCCCATACCTCTTCTGGCAATGGGGCGTCTACTGGAAGGACCCTCATCAGTAGAGGATTCGGGTGATTCGGACAAGGCGAACGCAATCAGTGTCTGAATCACTGGCGGAATCTCTATCTGAGGCCAGGAAAGCCTGCCCCTCCTCCGCTGAGCAGCATGTCTGGGGAGATTGGGACATTTTTATTTTGGAGCTTGTAGAATTATGGGAAACGTGGTAAAAATTGTATCTGCTTCAACACGTGTATGTGTAAAAAACTATGACGGGGTTGTATGTTGTGCTTATACATGTGTAAAAAATATTCTGACAGTGGGGAGTGTTTAGTGCTCAGACACGTATAGGGGCAATTAATTTTTTTGTTGGGTAAAAAATACAAATATCTAAGTAATGTAAGAAAAAATAATTCAGCAAACGAACGTTAGTAAAAAAAATATACTACGCGTCTGTTGTTGCAAAATTCACCTAATGCTATAAAATTCTATAAAAAAATCAGTAGTATAAAAAAGTGCTGGTTATTTTACAAAAAATACTGAACAAGCGCCAGCGAAAAATAACACTGTGTAGCGGGTGGTCCCGCTCCTCGGCCCCCAGGTGCCTGCCGGGGTCGGGTGGCGCCGCAGGACGAGCGGTGGGTCCGCAGCACACACTCACCTGACCTCGTTCCTGTCCTGACCGCACCCTCTGCTGGCCGAGGCACGTGTGCCCGCTCCCTAGGGCGCGCGCGCTCGTTCTTGGAAATTTAAAGAGCCAGCGTCCCGGTAATTGGCTAATTGCCGGGCGCTTCCCCTATTTAAGGTTTCGCTCCACAATCACTCCTTGTTGGATCTATGTTGCTTCGTGCCTTAGTAAAAGCGTTCCTTAAGTGTATTCTCGCCTTACCGTGTACCAGACCTCTTGCTACGTTTCTCGACTCCGAACCTCTGCCGCCTGCCCTGACCTTCCTGCCTGTCCACGACCACAAACCATTGCCGCCAGCCCTGACCTTATTGTCTGCCCACGACTATGATTCTTGGATTATGATTCTGTACCTCGCTGCACCTCGGCCGCCATCGCAAGCAAGTCACGTCAGGGGTAGCGACCTGGTAGCTTCACGCCGCAGCAAGTCCATCCCGCTTTGCGGGGGGCCCCTGGTGAATACTGGGGCTACTTAGGGCTCCGCTCCCTGGCATGGCTTAGCTATCCCTCGCTTGCGGGTGGTCCAGAGGATCCACTAACCCCCCATTACATCAGGAAAAACAGGTTTTTCTCCAAGTGTGACTTTTGAATTGGAGCCTGGAGTTTTATCTACTTCAAAGGATGGATAATAAGGGTCTGTACCTCCCAAACTTAACTTCCTCCTATTCACATTACAATGGGTCAATAAAAGGACATATACAATTAGACATCTCTGGTCCTTCCCCCTTATCACCTAAGCAACCAGTCAGAGACAACAAATTATCCTAATGAAGTTATGGGACAACATTGACCCTAATGACCTGATGGGCAGCTCTGAAATCTGAACCAAGTTTCTATACTATAAAATATGGTTGCAACAGAAAAACCCTGTTCCCAGCGCGGGGTTCAGCCGTCATCTGAGCTCCAATTCCTTTCTTGCCCCAAGGAACAGAAGATTCTTTACATTGTAAGTGTTCGGTGTTTTCTGGGATTTCTCCCTCTTATGTTATGACTGTAATTGCCTGTATGTGCGTCACATTATTGCACCTTCCTTCTTGTACTTTATATAGACTCTGTACCTTTTGTCTATTAAAGCTTAAAACTTTAATTAGTTTGGTCCTTGTCTGCTCTAAGAACTCACAGCCTTGATGATAGGGTTTAACCCTGTGACTGCTGGAGAGCAGTGTCTGGTTAGAGTGTTTTAACCTGGTGAGCGGTGTTTGTGGGTGACAGATTTTTCCCCTCTGATTTTGGGAAGGTGGTAGCAGTGTATGTTTTGGGGTGTGTGGACTGTGTTGGGGTGAGATATATGTTCAGTTTGCCACCTGATTGGAAGGTGAGTGCTAGACTGAGTGAGTTTATATTGTGAGGGTTAAGAGGTTTGAACTAACACTGCAAAGCACATTAATTGTGAAATCCCAAGCTTTTCTCCTTAAAAGACATCTCAGCTAAAGTGGAATCTATTTTGTCAAGAATGATACAGCACAATATGAAGCACTTAAGATGACCGCGGCCCCGGATGTAACATCCTGTTATAAGTTCCCTTTTCTGAAGAAAAGACTCAAGTTTCGTTTTACTGGAAATTAACTGAGTTTCGGCTGATGCAATCCCAGAGACTTTTTACTCAGAGGCAACGTGGACCAATGAAATCTACTCAGAAGCTGCCTAAATATGGACATACGTCTGTTCCTCTCGCCCCCACTGATCATATAAATATGTGTGTAACGCATTGTATTGTGGTAGAATTACTTGGAACATGAATGAGATTTGAACCAGAACTCTGTGTCTGACTCAGTTTCTATCGGCCGATTCGTGTTCCCCTGATCGTGATTTGGAGTACCGGGACAAACTGGTTGAGAGCATTGTCGGCAAACGACCCCCGACACGTGGCGCCCAACGTGGGGCGTGGCCTGAGGCGGATCCAGGACCCCCGAGGACCCGAACACTGCCGGAGGCGCTCGAGGACCGGAGGATATCAAATTGAGGACTGCAGCCTCTAAGAGTCACGGTAAGTTGATGCATTTATGTGTATTTGACTGCCGTTGGCCATTTGATGTCTCCCGGTTAGTAGATTGTCTGTGGCGTCTGGTCCGCGAGTGGTCATAACAAAGTGACTCGATATATAAAAAAAAAAAGGGAATCCGGCCCGGCCACGTCCCGAATTTTGTTCACTGTGACTCCCAGTAGTCTGGATTGTCACTGTTTCTAGTCACGAACCCCTTTGCCCGGTATGGTTGGTGAAAAATAGAAAGAACCTCGACAGTCATTAAGGTTATTAATAGTTGAATGACAAGGGAGTCTCCGGAATAATTTAGGACAAGATTTGGATATTGATAGAATATTCAAGTGGGTCCAGGACGGGATTAATCCACTAGGGATTGTTACGGGATATATATATATATATATATATATATATATATATATTTTTTTTTTAAACGTTATTTTTATTAGTGCTTTCAGATTAATAGGTACAAACAAACAATACCCCCAACATGGGGGAGCAACAAAGGGAGATCAGGAGTGGAGTGGGGAAGGGGGATACTGGGGAAAGGGTGGATATGAGGGAGAATAGAAATGCACTTACAGTCTGTAAATATGTAGATCTGCATAAAATAGCATGCCATGCCGGACAAAATTATAGAACAAAAGAGCAGAGTTCGAACATGTTCAGAACCTAATAATAGACATTGCTATAAGAGTCAGACATCAAGGCAGATAATGTTAGGAATAAGGCAGTTCCTTTTCGTGAGATCTAATATACTCAGATATGATGCTTGGAACACCCTGGAGGAGAGGGGAAAAAGAAAGGAAAAAAAAAAAAAAAGGGGAAACGCGGGGGGAACGGGACGGGGTATCCAGGGGTGCGCGAGTCCGCCCACCGAAGCAGGCGAGAGGAATAGTGACAACAAGTGATTGTCAGTCTCCACTCAGCAGGGTGCCGGATTATCTGATATCGGGGGTTGACCTCCCGCAGCACACTCCAAATACCAAGTGTGTATTGGAAACAAGAGCGTATGCGGGCTTTTATATGAGCAGGAAGAATATTAATTACGGGCTGCCAGGTTAGGAAAAATCCTTCGACTCTGGGATTCTTTCTGCAAAGGGAAGCATCACCCAATCCATACGGTCAACAAAACGGGTTAATTTTTCTGTTCCGGGAATATATTGACAAAGAGCCGGGGGATACGTGTCCCACATTGTGGCCAAACCAAGGGTGGGGTCTATTAGTTTGTTAGGTTTAGGTACTTTTATTATTTTGTTAGTATCCTTGTGTTGTGAGACCGGGATCCGAGGCACAGGCCGGTGGCCACGCTGGTAGTCTTTGTCGGGGTTGGGAGAAGGACTCCCCAAGTACAGAACAATCAAAATGTTTAGTTGTTTCGGAGAGAGAATAACCCCCATTTGCTGAAGGGGCAGGAGACTGTCGAGGAAATTGTGTGTAGAATGGAAGGGAAAAAGTATTGTTACAAATGCACGTTAAAATGTATAAAGATGGTGGGATTGCCAAGAATGGGATGATTGCAACCAATTCTAAATGGCAAGAGGTAGTGGAGAATCAAAGAGGGAAGTTATCTGACAAAGGCATGGTTGGTTTGGAGATGGCAACCAGGGCCTCACCCCCTCCGCCCACAGTCCCCTGTCACAGTGCCAAAAGTTTCAAACGGAAGGTTTTGTGGAAGTAGAAGGTGCAGTAGGAAGTGATAACGAAGAGAAATTGTATGGATACATGAAATGTGATGTTAAATGCAATAATCTGTGTAAAGAGGCCTCCGCGCCGCCGCCCTATAATGGCGCCGCAAGGGGACCTGAGGGATGGACATGCGGTGTATGTGGAAATCAGAATCCTGATTGGGCAGAAAATTGCAGGAGTTGCGGGGCCGGGGGGGGGCCCCAAGGCACCGCCCTCTGAGGGCTAGCCCAGAAGAGAAGAGAACCGCCCCTAGCCCGCCCTTTGTATCCCCTGGTTACCTCCCAGGGCCAGTTCTATCAGGGACCTCCTGCTGCAATTCCCCCACCGAGGTCCCTGAGGCCGCTCCCCCAACTCCACCCAGCCAGCCCGCCCCTGTACCAGTGATGATTATGGGAGGTGCTGAAGGCACAGAAGACACTCCTCTCGGGCGTCCTAAGCCCACCCCTAAAGCCCCGAGAACCTCTGAGGGAGAATGGATGACTCGTAGTGCCGTGGTTTCCTCCACGTTCGGTCAGGGAGGATTCCGGGGAATAGGTATGGCCCCTCGAGCTCTGTACACTTCTCCCGGTGCTGATTACAATCCGGAGAAATGGGACCCCAAGCTCAGCTGTATGTTGTCAACCCCAAATGGTGGTCAGGTATTGTTCTCATTGGGACACGGGGATATCACAACCCATAGAGTTGGGGCCATAGTTAACCCAGCTAATACCCAATTGTCACATCGAGGGGGTTTGGCGCAGATTATCATGGAGAAAGCCGGCCCGGCAGCTCAACAGGAGTGTGAGGGATACCTCACAGATAAGGGCAGGGTGGATACCGGATCAGCCATTCTCTCGAGTGCAGGAGACCTTCCCTGTATGTATTTAGTTCATGCTGTAGGTCCAATCTATAGTGGCAAGGATGATGATAAGGAAACAACCCCAGTTAAGTACTGCCGTTGACTAATGCTTTGACCTTGGTTAATGAAAATAGATGAAACCAACTGGACAATACGGTCTCTTTTCCCATCCCACTTATTTCCTCTGGTCTTTATATGTTCCTTTAAACTGAATGTATTAGAGTTCATGTAATTGATGTTTGGATTTTATTACCAAATCAGAGGAATGCAATTTAGATGAAGTTAGGATAGTTTCTTCCTCACCGGGACACACAGCCAGGCTTATAGTAGAGGGCAAGGCCCTTGAAATTTTCCCAGAAAATGAGACTCCAAACACAAGGGAAAAAACCCCCCCAGTAGCACCAGAAGCTCCTGGACAGGCTTCCGGTGACTCGAGACAGGCCCCGCCTGCCCCACTGTATGTTGCATTCACTCCTAAACAGATAGATTGCCTGTCCACTAAATGGCCAGACCCCATGAATTCCCCATGCAATTTTTGAGAAAATTGTCACAAACCAGACAAATTTATGGTGCTAATTGGAAAGATTTAGAGACCCTGGTGTCACGGATGCCCCTGCGACCCTCGTCCCGGGTCTCGCAGGTCGCATCCGTGACCCGACTGCGATCGGCGCACGTCCCGCACTCGGGTCGGGGTCGGCTCATCCCAGCTGACCCGGGTCCCCAGTACTTACTCGGACTCGCTCCTGCCCGTCCGCTCTCAGTCTCTCGGCGTGCGCGGACGCACGCCCCTTGGAGCGGCGCGCGCGGCAGTCTCTGAGATTTAAAGGGACTGTGCGCGGTAATTGGCCATTGCAGGGCAACTGCTCCTATTTTAGCCCAGCCTCTTCCCAGTGGCCTTTGCCGGATCTTAGTGCACAGCCTATTGGGAAGCGTTCCAGAAAGCCTTGTCTTGCCTTCCGTGTACCAGACCTTTTGCTTACGTTTTACCGACCACGATCCTTGCAGCCTGCCCTGACCTTAGGCCTGTCTACGTTCACGAATCACAGCGCCTGCCCTGACCTTCTTGCCTGTCCCGACTACGAGCCTGCCTGCCGTTCCTGTACCTTCTTACCCTTGGCGCAACCGCAGGCATAGCCCCGCCAGTGGTAGGGACTGGTGGAATCCCGCCGCAGCAAGTCCATCCCGACTTTGCGGCGGCTATGGTGGAATACCGGGACCCACTTAGAATCCACTCCCTGGTGTGGGGCTTACGCCTGCAGACTGCGGTTGTTCAGCGGATCAACTCAAGACCGTAACACTGGTGCTTGTCAGAAATTTCTTATTGACTACCTCCCTCAAATCCAGAATATCTGAATCACTTCTGGACTTGATATATTTTCATTTGATTCTGGATTAGCCTTTGCGCAGTCAAAATCTGGGCACAAACCTGCCTAAGTGACCAAGCCACCACGCTGCAGGATGTACAGCAGGAACCTGGAGAGGCAGTAGATGTTTTTGCCGCAAGGCTAAGCCAACAGTATGAGGATCTAGGATTCTCCACTCATAACAAGATCCAATGCTCCTTGCTAGTGAGAGCCCTGATAGATGGCTTAGAAGATGACCTCAAGAGTCTAGTCCTGCGTACAAGACCAGAGCTCTAGGGTACAGTTATTACAAAGAAGCCTGGCAGTGTAAAGGGATTCAAAAAAAGTGGTCAATCAGGACAAGAAAAAGAAAGGGAGAAGAAAACTGCAAACCGTTAATGTTTGAAAATTTGCCCAAGCTTCTGAAAACTGTCAGGCTGTGGTCCCCTACCGCCAGCCTAAGATGCAGGGCCCCCGAGAACCGCCTGTTTGTTGGAGGTGTAACCAGGTCGGCCATTTCAAGAGAGACTGCCGAGTCCGCCTTCCGGCACAGCCTCAGCCTCAACAACACAGACATCCCTACCCAAGGGGAGGGCCCCAGAGGGAGGGGTCCCAATGAGGGTGTGGCCAGCTGGTGCCCGCCCCTTGCAGCAGTGGCGAAATCGGAGGCCTGTGGGGTAGTGGACTATAACTGTCCGCAGGTCACCCCACTGATTTTCTGGTGGACACTGGTGCGGCCACCTCTGTAATAGCAGCAAAGAACCTACCTCCTGAGGTCCAGATCTCCTCTGATGTCCTAAATTGTATTGGGGTTGAGGGTCGCATACATAAGTCACCCCTCACCATGCCAATTAATGCTGGTCCCTTTCCCGACTTGATGATCCGTTTCCTTGTTTCTGACACTTGCCCAGTCAACTTGTTGGGAGCAGACCTACTCCAACTGATGCGGGCCAACATACAGTTTTCCTCAGAAGGTATGGAACTTAATCTACAGGACCCGGGATCGGAAGATGGAATTACTTACCGATGTGCATTGAGGGCCCTTCCCCTCCTGATGATGTCTTTAGCCAAGCCTTCTCTATTTTTGGATTCATCTGCATTTTCCAACCTCCCACCAGGACTTTGGTCACAGGGACCGGATGATGTCGGCCTCCTTCCTGTTCCACCAGTGCATGTGTACCTGAAGGATGGGGTCTCCTACCCTAGACTCCCACAGTATCCCCTCAAAGCTGGTCAAGAAGATGGACTGAAGGCTCAAATACAGTCTCTTTTGAACACAGGGGTACTAGTCTCCTGCATCTCTCCCTGCAACACCCCTCTTTTTCCTGTGAAGAAGAAGTCCAAGAAAGGAGAACCACAGAGATATCGATTGGTGCAAGATCTCCGAGCTGTTAATGCAGCCACTATCCTGGAAACACCAGTGGTTCCCAACCCCAACACTCTTCTTTCCCAGATGCCCCCCTCAGCTTCCTGCTTCACAGTTATTGATCTGGCTAATGCGTTCTTCAGCGTCCCTCTTCATGAAGACTGTCAGTACTTGTTTGCTTTTACCTTTCAAGGATCCCAATTCACCTGGACCCGTACACCCCAAGGGGCCCAGAACAGTCCAAATCAGTTTACTCAGGCTATGAAGGCTTCTCTGCAACCATGGGTAGCTGGCAACCCTGAAGTGACACTCCTTCAGTATGTTGACGACCTTCTCCTTGGAGGAAGCCCTGAAATTATGGAAAACAAGTCCCTCTCCCTGCTGCAACACCTGGCTGCCCTCAACTGCAAGGTCTCAAAGGATAAGCTTCAATGTTGGTCAAAACAAGAGTGTGTTCTGGGCACTGCATATCCAGGCACTAAGGACACCTCACAGATGAACGTATCAAAGTATCGCATCTTTACCTACCCAGGAGAACTCCAAGAAACTACAAAGTTTTCTTGGGCCTCTTTACTAATTTGCCGCCAAGTGGGATGCAGAGTTCCAGAAATATGCAACCTCTGTATGACTGCCTGAAAACAGGAGGACCTGGCTTCTATCAAGCTCCCAATCCTTATGTCTATGAACAGCAAAGGGACTGCTTCCATGCCCTACAGGCCGCAGTGTCTACGGCCCCAGCTCTCGGATTACCAGATACAATCAACCTTTCAATCTATCTTGTCTCTGAACAGAGGGACATGCCTCTGGAGTCTCACCAGGCACATGGGGGCCGCCAAGCCCCTAGGGTACTTTCTGCTCGATTGGATCCCAGTGGCCAGAAGCTCACGCCTGCCTCAAGGCTGTCCATGCAGCACAGGATTTCTCTTAGACAAGACTGCAGGACATAGTACTGGGTACAGATGTTGTTATTCCAAGCACTCCATGATCTGGCTGCAGTACTGCAACAGACCCTCCCAACGCACATGACTCATCAACGCCACTTGCGCTTGCAGTGTTCACTCCTGTTACCATCCAACATTTCTTAAACGCTGTACAGTTCTGAATCCACAGCCACTCTCCTTACAATACACAGGGGGGGAGAGGGTTAGAGGAGTGGTAATTACAATAGGATGATGTTCATCTATGGGACTGTATACACGGCCTTTCAAGACCAAACTGCAGCCCCATTCCACAGTGGTTGACGAGGGAGATCCCCATGCAGATCTTAATCTCTTGGGACTGATGGATCAAGATATGCTACTGAAGACGGGACTTTCACTACAGGATTTGCAATAACACAGAAGATGAAATCCTCATAGGCAGAAAGCACTGCCCCGCAATTATCAGCATCAAGATGCTGAACTACAAGCTCTGGAAGAAGCTGCAAATTGGTGAAGGAAAAAAGGTCAATATATGGACTGACTCAGATATGCCTATGGCATTGCACATGATTTTGGGTCATTTTGGAAAAATCGAGGATTTCATCACGGCAGCAGGGACCCGATTAACATGCAGTACAAATCAAATCCTTGATGGCTGCACTTGAACTGCCCCCAAAGGTAGTCGTCTTAAAAGGTTAAAGCCCATGAAAAGTGAAAGACAAACAGACCCGAGGAAAAACAGACAGCGGTCCAAAGCCGCAAAAGTCAGCAGCTCTTGGTGTAGTGTCATCAAGTGGTGGATCCTGAACACATTATGGTAACCACCAGAGCTAAAAGGAAGGAAGTCATTAAACTACAGGCACTGATAACTCAAGCCTCTGAGTGGAAGCGCGGCTGGGCCCCTCATGAAAGATATCAGCAGAACAAAATCTGGCAAACTGCAAAGGAGAAAACAAACAGTTGGGGGGGGGGGGGAGGGTGGGTGGGGAAAGAAAAGATGGAGCAAACTCTTGAAAGAGGAATTTGAAGTGCAAAGGCTTGTCTGTTTACCTAGACGAAATGCTATCCTGCCACTTGCGCCTGGGCCCCATGGAGTATCTCATCGTTGGATAAGGATTCAGGCACTCAGCTATGTGCAGGAAGTTGTACCATGCTCCAGGAACTCAGTTCCCTTGATTTGCAGATTACAATCAAGCATGCACCATCTGCAACCACCTCGCCAAACCCTCTTCTAACTGCTCAAGTACCTATGCAGCACCTGGCAAACCGAGTACCCTTTCCAAAGGATTCAAGTGGACCACATCCCAGATGCCGTAAGAGTGGGAAGTAATGAATATGTTCTGGTTGCAAGTAGAATGTTTTCAGGATGGCCAGAAGCCTTCACAGAGACCAACATGACCTCCAAAGTAACGGCAAAGAAGTTGATTACTGAAATAGCTTCCCTCGGTGATAGAGTCGGATCAGGGCCCAGCATTCTCTTCCTCGGTTTTCCGAGAACTTTGGAACATGTTGGGGGTAGATCTGGGCCTGCACACGCCGTACCACCCCCAAAGCTCAGGGAAGGTAGAAAGGAATCGAATGGAAACTCTCAAAGAATAAGTTGTTAAAGATGACTGCTGAGGTCCCCCTGCCCTGGCCCAGAACTTCTCCCAATTGTTCTGTTCACCACGTTAGGCACACCCCACAGCAAAACATGGCTAAACCCCATTTGAGATATTGTTTGGAAAGCCCCCCTTCTGTGTTGAAGTCAGGGAGCAAGTGCTAGGGGAAAATAGTGATAGGACTGTACAATTTGTGATTGTATTGTCCAATTGAGTTGAATAATTTGCTTGCTGCCAGTCTCCCCCCACCCCCCTGATTGTCTTTCCCAGTATCTACATAAGGAGAAACGGTGCATGTTTCAAACAGGAGGACCGAGTGTACATAAAGAGGGCAGATAAGGAGGAATTGCCTGGAGGCCAGATTTGAAGGACCATTTACGTTATCCTGATTACCTCCACGGCGTGAATATTGGAGGGAAAGCCCAAGTGGATTCATGCATTCTCATTGTAAAAGGGACCCAGTGACAAAAAATGATTGTGTTATCCTTTTAGTTGTATTACCTATAGCAAATGCTGTAGTGAGCTACTGGCTGGACACCACCCAAAGTGTGCAAACCTTTTCATTTGATTATTGTGACATTGTTTCTCAGGATACAGTTTGTCGGTGGGGAACCCGATACGACCATGAGGTCTTCAATCGGGGACAATTCTATTTGTGTGTGACCCGTCCTGGGAATGAAAATTGTTACTATTGGTCTGATGTGGGGTGGAACACGGGTGAGGACTGGGGATATAAACCAAGGGAGGCCATAGATCGTAAGGATGAGAAGGGAAGATCCTTGTTAGTACGGATGACATTGACAAGGGGCCCCACTCAACAATGGGGTAACGGTTGTTTTTCTAGGAGATGCTTTTCTCTCTTTTTGAATATTGAAAGTCCCTCGACAGCAGATATGGGTAAATATGTCTTAGGGGCATATACTAATTTTATAAATCCAACGTTAGGACTTATTGAATTGAAAAATATCAAGAACAGACCCACCAAGGCCACACCCATCATAGCCCCAAATGGAAAGGTCAATCTCCAGAAAGCTGTAGAAGGAATAGTCCCAATCCCGAATATACAGTGGGAAGATGTATTTTCTATCGAAACTCAAGTTTCCCCTCGGAAAAATTTGTGGCTAGAGTGGGTTAAATACACGGTAAGGGCCCATAATTTAACAGTTGGGTGTTTGGCCTGTGCCGGAGCCAACCCCCACTTGGAAACGCACCCCTACCACCAAGTCACAGCAGACAATGCAGAATGTGTTATTAGTTTATTGAATAAGCAAAATGTTTCTGGATGTGAGAACCTAATCCCTCTAGTAAGTTTCAAACCCAAAGTGAAGCCCCCTGGAGAAGTGTTGGTAGCCCCTGGGAACTACACTTGTTTCTCTCCCAATTCTACGGACGGAGGTACATCTTTGGGGGTCTTCTCAGCCGGATTTTGCCAGGTCAACCTGACCAGTGGAAATCTGGTGAATCTCACTGGAACCCTCCTGGATGTCTTCTGGTTGTGTGGGGATGGGAAACTGAGAAGTAGGTTGCCAGCTACCTGGAAGGGTCAGTGTACATTAACCAAGCTTTCCATGCCCTTCAAGGCTTATCCGTGGAATCCGGCCCCTCACCTTGATGGTACCCCAAGCAGGGAGAGACGAGCAGCTTCCAATATTCCAGGGGAAGATCCCAATGTGTATATAGATGCGATTGGAGTGCCTAGGGGGGTCCCTGACCAGTTCAAAGCGCAGGATCAGATTGCTGCAGGCTTCGCTTCCTTATTCCCAAGTTGCAAATCAATAAGAATGTGGACTGGATTAATTATATTTACTATAATCAGCAGAGGTTTGTTAATTACAGCAGAGATGGGTTTCAGGGAGTCTATGAAGAGCTAGGCCCCAATACCAGAATGACTTTACAGAACCGTTTAGCCATTGACATGGTGCTAGCTGAGAAAGGAGGAGTTTGCGAGATGATAAGAGAAGAGTGTTGTACCTATATACCCGACAACACTGGAGTGAATGGCAAAATTACCATCGCTCTAGGTAAGATAAAGAACTTGTCCAAGGAACTTAAGGAGAACTCAGGAGTGGATACTTCTTGTGGCATCCTGGCTGACTGATATGGGACTGTGAGGCTGGAAAACCGCTGGTTACAAGCAAATAGGGTAATACTACTGGTGCATACTATTGGTGTTGCTTGTTTGTGCTGATGCTGTTGCGTTGCACACTCTACAACAAAACCTATGGCCAGGATAGCTGCGGGAGGATACCACCTCAGGAGCCTTCCATTATGCATTGAACAGGAGCCGATGTGTGGTGATGTAAGGTGTATTGCTGACATCCCCTCCCTACCAAGCACCCCATAAGTACGAACCCAGAGTAAAACTATCTGATTTAAAGGGACCAGATTCAAGGGAAAACATCACACTGTTAGGTTAGGTCACTGGATAGTTGCGTGTTGAAATTCACCCAATAGGGGGGTTTCCTCACGAGCCTTCTGATGAAATCCCAATACCCCTTCCCCCAGTGTGAGCATTTCCAAAGGTACAGGATCCATCCCCCCCCATAGACCAGTGCAGGTGGCAGGGATAGAGGAGAAAATCTTGGTCTTTAGGGGGGATTGTTAGGGTTAAGAGGTTTGAACTAACACTGCAAAACACATTAATTGTGAAATCCCAAGCTTTTCTCCTTAAAAGACATCTCAGCTAAAAGTGGAATCTATTTTGTCAAGAATGATACAGCACAATGAAGCACTTAAGTTGGACGCGGCCCCGGATGTAACATCCTGTTATAAGTTCCCGTTTTCTGAAGAAAAGATCAGTTTCGTTTTACTGGAAATTAACTGATGTTCGGCTGATGCAATCCCAGAGTGTGGGGGGGGGGACTTTTTACTCAGAGGCAACGTGGACAATGAAATCTATCTCAGAAGCTTGACTTAATTTGGTAATACGTCTGTTCTCTCGCCACCCATGATCATATAAATATGTGTGTAAGCATTGATTGTGGTAGAATTACTTGGAACATGAATGAGATTTGGAAACCAGAACTCTGTGTCTGACTAGTTTATATCGGCGATTCGTGTTCCCTGAATCCGTGATTTGGAGTACGGACAAACTGGTTTTGAGGGAGCACTGCCGGCAAACGACCCCGACAATATAACACCGAACAGTGGCCCCCATGTCATTGCTGGTGAGTGTGTGACCAAATTAGTGGCAGGGGTGGGATATTTTTAATTTTATTTAGAGCATTAATGTTTGGTTTAAGCCATTGTTCCCTTACTAAGGGGCCGTATCCATGTAAGGACTACACCATTTTTACAAGGACTCTTGCAGTAGATTTCATTCTTCCCTGACAGTCTTCTCTTTCTTTTATTTGGTGGAAACTGCTAAGATGCCGTGACTCATAGGAGGAGAGACAGAGCAGTGTCCGGTCACCTGATATGAGGCAGTGAAGCTTGAGGGCAACGGATAAGACTAAGGAATCGACTACCGATGAACCACGGCTTTGGAGTTGGAGCCCCTTTTGCAGGCGTCGGTCGTGATAAAAATGGACAGACCTCCGTCTCCCAAAATATATAATATATTGGTCCAGTGTCACGATACTGGTGCTATACTGATGGAATCCAATGGCGGGCAAGTATAACCAGGGAGGAAAAGTGGATAGGAGGTCCCACCCGTAGTAATGGGCTGAAGTTAGTCAGGAAGAAGCAGAGGTCATAAAAGCCCCCCCCCCACCCCCAATGGAGCAAACAGCAGGCAAACGTAGATAGGCAGGGTAAAATGCTAGGAGGGGGAAACAGGCTGGTAGGCCAAGTTCCAAGGCAAGAGGACTTAAGCAGGAGCTAAACACAATACTCAAGCAATGAGCAAATAGGTTTGAGGAGTTTATATAGGAACAGGAAACAAGATGGCATCCAGCTGAGACACGATCAACCATCTTGACTGAGGGCAAAACTTAAGGGAAAAACAGTTAGCAAGTTCCACGGATAGCAGGAGATTCCTGTCATTTACTCTCACTCAAGAGCGACCTTTGAAGATACCTGACTCGGTCTTCCTGGATCTCTTCCGAGGGAAATTGTTTGCTCTTCGGGGAGCATTAAGTTACTCACATGGTTCCCACAAATTTGTCTTTCCGGGCCATACCTTGACACTTAATGGGTTATTGTAGTGGTTATCTGAAAATTCGACAGTCAAAGATCTGTTCTACAACAAACTGTTCTGTCCATCTTACCTCCACTGATAGGTGGAGGAGGAACACGTCAGGAAAGGGGTTGACACGGCAGGTTTTTGTAGAGACACATGAAAGACGGGTTGAATCTTCATAGATCGTGAGGAGTCTTGAGCCGAACAGCCTACTGAACTGAATTTCTTGATGATCTTATACGGACGACCCTAACTTCTGTCCACAGTTTTGATGAATGACTTAAGTTTCAAATTTCTGGTGGAAAGCCATACCTTATCCCACTTTAAAAGCGCGGTTCTGGCCTAGACGTTTATTTCTGCCGTCTTCTTGTAATTTTCTTGAGGACTTCTTCAAGTGTCTCCTTTAGTAGTTCTCTGGGGAGTTGCTAGGGTCCGGGCCCTCTTTGTTACGCTTTGCTCAGTAGGGCTGGGTTTACACTGTATTTTTCACGCCACATTGTGAATTGCGACATGTTTTTACAGAGGAAAAAAAACTTCTGTTCCTGTCACTAATTTCCTGCGTATTCCACATAGATCCTTCCCATCTCCTCAGCAGTCACTGTACAATGAAAATCAGCCCTGACAAATTTACTTTTACAAAATCGCTGCTCACCTCCGTATGACAGTGTAATACCTTATAAACAAGTCACCAAAAATCCACCAATACATGGAGCAAATATACCAGGCGAATGATTGTTACTAAAAGCACTCCTACAAAACCAAGACCCAAAACTACTACTTAAGGATCAAATAATCCTGCCAGACCCTGACCAAATGAGACCCCCACATGTGACTATCAGCTGTACACAGGCTCTGAAGATATTACCACCATACAGTGGACCAGATAGTGGTAGATACTAGTTTGTATAGTAGGTCTGCAGAATTACATGATTACACTGCTGTTCATTTTGTGGACCACAGGAGACGTTCTTTTATGATCGGAGTCGTTCACTTTCCCTTTTCTTCTCCATCCGGTTCACACCTTCATGTTGATTTCTCCTGGCCAATACTCGTCCCTGCAGATTTGGATACAAATATCTTAGAATCACATTTCCAACAACTGCTTACTTATAAATATATAAGTCCCCTCAGTTAGGTAGGTGTATAGGTACCCCACAGGTAGGGAAGTATATAGGTCCCCTCATAAGGCAGGCATATATAGGTCCTCAACTTTAGAAGGTATTATAATATAGGGTCACGCTCAGGCAGGTATATAGATATAGGGTCATTCTTAGGCAGGCATATAGATATAGGGTCACTCTCAGGCAGTATCTATAGATATAGGGTCACTCTCAGGCAGGTATATAGATGTAAGGTCACTCTCAGGCAGGTATATATCTATAGGGTCACTATCAGGCAGGTATATAGATATAGGGTCACTCTCAATCTGGAAGCGCGTTGGGTGGCCGAAGGAGGTCACCACACTTCAGTATAGTTATATAGATATAGGATCACTCTCAGGCAGTTATGTAGATATAAGGTCACTCTCAGGTAGTACATATAGATATAAGGTCACTCTCAGGCAGTATATATAGACATAGGATCACTCTCAGGCAGTATATAGAGATATAGGGTCACTCTCAGGCAGGATATAGAGATATAGGGTCACTTTCAGGCAGTATATATAGATATAGTGTCACTCTCAGACAGTATATAGATATAGGGGCACTCAGGCAGGTATATATGGGAACTCTCAGGCAATATTTAGATATAGCAAAAGGTGGCTACTTTGAAGAACCTGGAATACAAGACATATTTTCAGTTGTTTCACACTTGTGTTAGTTCATAGTTCTGATGTCTTCAGTGTGAATCTACAATTTTTTTAGTCATGAAAATACAGAAAACTGTGTGGAATGAGAAGGTGTGTCCAAACTTTTGGTCTGTACTGTATATAGATATAGTGTCACTCTCAGGCAGTATATATACATACAGGGTCACTCAGGCAGTATATGTAGATATAAGGTCACTCTCAGGCAGGTATATAGCTATAAGGTCACTTTCAGGCAGTATATATAGATATAGGGTCACTCTCAGGCAGTATATAGAGATATAGGTATAGGTATATAGATATAAGTTCACTCTCAGGCAGGTATTTAGATATAGGGTCACTCAGGCAGTATATATAGATATAGGGTCATTCTCAGGCAGTATATAGAGATATAGGGTCACTCTCAGGCAGTATATAGAGATATAGGGTCACTCTCTGCAGTATATAGCTATAGGGGCACTCAGGCAGTATATAGATATAGGGGTACTCAGGCAGGTATATACAGACACTCTCAGCAATATATAGATATAGGGGCACTCAGGCAGGTATATAGTTTCACTCTCAGGTAGTATATATATATATAGCTATAGGTGTACTCAGGCAGGTATATAGGGGCACTCTCAGGTAGTATATAGCTATAGGGGCATGCTGGCTGGTATATAGGGTCCCTCTCAGGCAGTATATAGCTATAGGGGCACTCAGGCAGGTATATAGGGTCACTATCAGGCTGTATACAGCTATAGGGGCACTCAGGCAGGTATATAGGGTCACTCTCAGGCAGTATATAGCTAAAGGGGCACTCAGACAGGTATATAGGGTTGCTCTCAGGCAGTATATAGCTATAGGGGCACTCAGGCAGGTATATAGGGGCACTCACAGGCAGTATATAGCTATAGGGGCACTCAGGCAGGTAAACTCTATTAAAAATAACAACATTAATACTCACCTCATCTCCCCCGGCGAGCGTGCTCCTCTTCAGTCCGGCATTCATCTGGCAGCTCCGCGGGCGCACAGCCTATGAAGACTGTGCGACCGAGGACATGCAGTGGCATGATGAAGTAATTACATTGCGCCACTGCCAGCTGAGCAGCACAGGGCCGCGGCGGGCTCTCAGAACTATGAGGACCCGGCGGCCCCGCAGTGTCAGACCCGTGTCCGACACTGTCTGCGGAGCAGGGAGCGCTCGCTCTCTTCGCAGAAGCCCTCAGCTGTATGTGTGTCCTGATGTGAATGAGTGTGCTGTTGTGCTTTGGAAACAATATAAAATGTGCAGTAAGCCTAAGGGGCTATGTAAGATTTTTCATGTTGTTGAAAAGTAAAGGAATTATTTTAAACTCATTTGCTGTCAATACTATTATTAAGTGGATGTCTAAGAAGGTGTCGGGACCTTTGAATTAGCAAGTATTCACAGCACGCCATTGTGGAATAAAAGAAAGGGATATTGAATATATATAATCTTGTTAAGCTCTCCATAATCAATACAAGGTCTCAAGGAACCATCCTTCTTTTTAACAAAGAATATGAGATCCCCCGCCAGTGAGGAAGATGGGCGGATGAACCCCTTAGCCAGATTTTCCTCTATGTAGTCCTTAATGGCTTTTAATTAAGGACCTGCCAAAGGATAGATGTTTCCAAAAAGTATAGGTGCCCCTGGAAGCAATTCAATGGGACAATCATAGGTTCGGTGTGGGGGGAGGG
>JAODAL010058142.1:0-22263 GCA_025379985.1 Phyllomedusa bahiana
AAAATCCATATTCTCGGGAAACAGGGATTACCGAATTTGGCGTGGTCTCGCCCGTGTTAGAGCGCAGATAGCGCGAAATTTTATCCGAAGAACATATCCAAACAAATTGGTTAAAAAGGCTGTTTTTCAGCGCCGACAATTTCAGCACAAACGCCGTTGAACCCCCCCAAAAAAAAGTCAATCCAATTTTAAAATTCAGAAATTTTTAAAGGGGTTTTCAGGGGAGATTTTCACCTTTTTAATACAAAGAAATTTTTTTTTACTTAAAAAAATAAAAAAAATTGCTGTGGGAAAAACAGTTGTGTGCCCTGCAGTATTGTTTATCTCTTGAAACCGATGTGAGAGAGTTTCTTTTGGATTCTAAATGGGGGCAAAATCCACTTCAGAAACAGTTTTCCAAACAGCCATGTGAAGCTATCCTAAAGATGCCGAACCTGCAGGGAGCTCTTGGAAACTGCGGCGCATTTATCAAAACTCTCTCTAAAGGGATGTTCACCCAGCATAAAAAAAAAATAATAAACTGCCTGTAGAACATCTCCCATTGATTACACGGGAAAAATCAGCGTTTTCATTCAGAGTATTTTCAGCTTTCAATGTAGGCCCCTAGATAGAATTGACCGGTCAATTCCTTGAGGCGTTTTACATGCTGGCAATACTGAGGTATAGAAATCTGCCTCGGACATTTGGGCGTTTTGGGTACAACGAGGCTGCGGCAATAGCCGTTTTTACGCCCATAGGGGCGCACCCCGACCATACATTTTTCAAATCTCCCACACGCCACTCCGGGGCGCATTACATCACGCCTGCGGCACTTTGTAATGCGCCCGATCTCGGAGGGAGGTGGGGGGCGTGCGCCGGCGGGCCAAAAAACCGTATGAAGCACATATTTAAGCTTCCTATGGCATTTCTGGGTCATTACATCGGAACAGGTAGGCACTTTCCATGTGGTTTACCGAGCCAGAAATTCTCCAGCGCTGGAATGCGCCCGATTTATGACCCCTTAGAACAGGTTCATAAATCAGGGGCTTCTATGCCTTTTTTAATTGCAAAAAAAAAAAAATTTGGGTTTTTCACCCAAATTTCTTTTCATTCCCCTCCCCTGGTTCCTTGTCGGGGTTCCATGCTTTAAGTGTGAAATTTTGGGGTGGGGAAAACTACACTTTTTTTTGGGCCATGGATGATTTTATTTTGGGCGTAAAAAACTTTTTGTTGCCCATAGAAACCCAATAAATAGTTTTAAAATTTTTTAAAATTCTGGGAGATATTGAAGCGGAGCTCGGGATGGTTGCTAGGGGGTTGTCTGTCGTCCATTCCCCTTCTCCTCCCGTCCCCCAAAAATTTAAGGTAGAGAAAACCAAATTCATTATCTTTCCACTTTTCCCCCCACCCCTTTAATGATCTATCATAGTCGCCCTTCCCCTTACAGTCTCACCGGCCCCCACAAGTCCGCTCCCTTTGGGATAACACTTAAATCCGTTTTTTTGTCCTTAAAACCCCCACATAAGCCCCACCTTTTGCTCCCGTTTTTCCCCCCCTAAAAAATTTTTTTCCGAATCCGCTCTTTCCCTTAAACCCCCTGACACACAAAAATGCTGGCCCCTTTGCCTTGTATTCCCCCTAGCCTACTGCAACCCCCTTTCTGTGGTCCTGTTTGGGCCATCTTGCTCCCCTTCAATCCATCCTTAACTCTGCTCCCCGTTTTAAACCACCCTCTCCTCGACCCCCTCTGCCTCCCCTTGTAAACCTTAAACTGGCTTCCCTTTCCCCAGCGCTTTAAATTTTCCCAAATTACAAAACCCTGACCTAAAAAACTTCCATAACCTCCCCCCTCCATCCCATCTTTTCCCTTTAATCCCAGATATTTCCCCGCATAAAAACCTTTCCCGCCCTTACGGCCCTTTTTCTTCTCTCCTCCTCTTGTCACTCCTCACAAAATCATCTCCAAGACTTACCCGTGTTTCCCCCCACCCCTTGGGAAAACTCATGCCCCAAAACCCCATCAACTCTCCCCCATTTTTCCCCGGGCTTCAAAAGCAACCTAAAAAACCCATCTCTTCGGGAGCCTACAACCTAGAAAAAACCCCGGGGCCTACCCCCCCCAAAAAACATGTTCCCCCTCCCCTGTCTTTTTCCCCCCTTCCCTTGTGAGTGTAACCCCTCGGGGGCAGGGACCTTTTCTCCTTTTGCCCTGTCGTTGTCACAGTTTGTCACAAATTGTACTTTTTGACTTTGTATTTTTACCCCTAAATTGTACAGCGCCCTGGAATCAATGGGGGCCATAAAAATAAATAAATAATAATGGGTAACAAAGACAGTCGCAGTTTTCATAAATCAGGCCCAGTATTGCTACAGCTTTGGATTACTGGAGTTAAAACGATAGGGTTTGAGTAGAAAAAAGGGGGATGTTTTGAAAACTGTCTAGGTCTAAGACTGTCTTTGTTAGCCCATGAACCAATCAGAGTTCCCCTTTCATTTTTTTTTTTTTTCGAGCCCCTATATGAAGTGAAAGGGGCGCTCTGATTGGCTGCTATGAGCTCTGATTGGTTGCCATAGGCAACAAAGTCTTAGACCAAGACAGTTTTCATACATGTGGCCCTTAGACCTTGACCGTCTTCGTACAGAAGTCCCAAAGAATTCTAGATACCTCTCAAGACTTCCACACTTTTTTTTTTTTTTTTATTCTTCCAGTCGCGTAAATATTATTTCCCTCATTGGGAAGGATGGAGAAGCCCCCGGGCCCCTGCATCGTTCCCATGAGGGGGAAGCAAGGTACGTCGCACTGCGGGCGATCCGGGCATGCGCTGCTGTGGTGGCGATGGCGAGTTTTCTCCTCGGTTGCACATGTGAATTTGGTGGTGGCGTGCTCTGCATTTGCTGACCGCTTTACAGACCTCTGACCCCAAATAACCTGATTTGGTGGGGGCACAGTCGTTCATGATGATGATTTAACAAAATTGGTTTTGCCCATAGCAAACCATCAGGTTGCAGTTCTTCTGATTGGTTGCTGTGGGCAACACCACCATGTACCTTGGCATAATTTTTCAGGTTTTTTTTTTTTTTTTTGTTGTTTTGCTAAAAAAGTCTCTGGCAGAACCCCCCGGGCCCCCATGGCGTTAAAGGGAAACCCCGTCACATGGGTTGTCCCCCTTGCGAGGCCCACAACTATGTCAGACCGCTGTTTCCCACGCTTGTCCTTATTCTGTAGATGCTGAGTTTTCGTGTATTTAATGCTCAAATCTGCAGTTTTCAGCCAAAGAGTCCTTCAGTCAGTTTTTTCAAACCCGGCCAATGGGAGGCTAGCCCCGCCACCTAAACACAAACCAAATATTTTTGAATAGGTAGAAACACGTGAAAACGGTCAGTGGGCGGGGCTAGCCTTTGGGGGGGGAAACCTCTCATAAAATAAGTTTTGAGGTTAAATGCCTAAAACTCCGATCTTAACAAATAAGGGAACACGCAAAAAGCGGGTCACACTAGCTTGTGCTGCCCTGCAAGGGG
Organism: Phyllomedusa bahiana; assembly: GCA_025379985.1. Classification (NCBI taxonomy): domain Eukaryota; kingdom Metazoa; phylum Chordata; class Amphibia; order Anura; family Hylidae; genus Phyllomedusa; species Phyllomedusa bahiana. The sequence goes on from JAODAL010058142.1 coordinate 3,499, forward strand.
CCAAACCTATGTGCGTTCCCTTTAAGTAGTGATTGTGTAGTTAAAAAGCCCCTTTTTTCCTTTCCCCTCTTTTTTTCATTCCAGCTTATACCCGGGGTGCCCCTACTCCTTTTACGAGGCGCACACCCGCATTATATTCCTTTTCAAAGGGCTGTTTTCGGGTGCTTGCTTAGGGATGTCGGAGCTGTGCCACCGTCTGAGATGCTGAACGGACAGAGAACTCAGAATCCAAGATGGCGTCCGCTCTCTGAACACTGGTGCTTCCTCTGGGGAAAGTGAAGCACTGATCCTTCTGTGCCCCGACCTTATCTCCCCTTCTCGCTGTAAGGGTATGTTCAAAGGGCCAAATTAGTTTAAACCCAAACTCTCAAAGAGAACTATGGATTAAGCCTCCTCTCCCCCCCTACAATCCCGATTTTAGCGCAGGGGAGTAAGTGACATGTCAAAAACTTTTCGGCGAATACACGCCACGAGTAATGAAATGTCAATGGGGGGGGTTGGCTACGGGGCCCCCCCCCCTCCGCACCGCAGGGGTACACGATCAGCGCGAGCTCCCGAAAGACATGATGCAATACATTGTGTGAACATACCCTTGGGGTATGTTCACACGGGTAATTTTTTTTTTTTTTTTTAAAACCCGTTTTTTGGAGGTTTCCGTCCCAAATCCTCGAATGCCCCCGTTCTTTTCATTGAGCCTAGTAATTGTTGTTCACACGGCTTATTTGGGCGCTGTTTTTTGGGGTGTGGGTTTTTGGGGCGTTTCTGCGCCCCAAAAAGCCCAGTTCATTTAGTTCAACACAAGAGTTTTTCGGGGATTTTTTTTTTTTTTGTTTTTTTTTTGGGGGGGGCACGTTTTTTGACCTGGCTATAATTTGTTGGGGAAAACCTCTCCAAAAAAACGCCTAAAACTTCTTCTGAAAAAAGCTTTCAGGGAGGTTTTGGGGGGGGAAACCTCCCAAAAAGTTTGGAAAACACGTCAAAATCACCGTGTGAACAACCCAAAACAGCGCTGTAGTTCACACACAACGAGGTTTTTCCGTGCTGTTTTGGGCAGTGAAAAAGAAGCGTCATGTCAATTCTTGAAGCGTTTTTTAGTCACGTTTTTGACCTGGCTATTAATTTGTATCGGCGAAAACCTCGCCAAGAAACGCCTCTAAAACATCTTATAAAGAAGCGTGTGTCAGACGAGGTTTTGATGCTGTTTTGGGAGCGGAAACGCTTTGTAAACGGCGTCAAAATCGGCCGCGTGAACATAACCCTACTTGGAGGGGGGGTAATTATGTAGTGGGATGCATTTGGCCCCTAGGTCTTGAGCTTGACATGTGGGCCTTTTTGGTTGTCCCGCTCCCCCCAGACAACCCCACTGACTATTTAAAATTGGGATTGGGCCTGGTTTTACCTGCAGAGGGTTGGGGGCCTGGGGTTTAACATGGCACTTCATTTCGTGATCTCACCCTCTAAAAAGGTTTTAAGCTGAGTTTGGTTTGGCATCCGGAGATGATGGGTGAGTTTAATGCCTGCCTTGTACCCCGCTACCCCTTTAAACCCTAACCTTTCTGCATGCCAGCAATGCCTGCCAGCTGCCTAACCTGGGGCTTTGCCCTGCTGTACTGTGCCAGGAATCTGTCACGACGCCAAAATGTGCCTCGTTCATGTATGTTTGTTTTGTCATGTGCTGTGCCCGTTGTGTATCACTTGTCATTTCCCTGTAGCTATGTTGTTAGGCTGGTGAGGATGGGATGCTTTGGTACCCTAGGCTGATGCCAAAGAATGCCATATTACTAAGGGCATGCAATGTAAGAGGAAAGGATAGTATAAACTGTGCCCACCCTGCATTTACACCACTAAGCATTGCCCCTAAGATGGGCACATTGCTCCCATACCCCTGATCTGCTCTAGATTTATACTATCTGGAGCAGCAGCTAATATCCAGAGTAACCGCCGTGTGCAGTAAGGTCCTAGGTTTTTAAAAGGGATCGGACCAAAACCCCATCCCCCCGCTGCTGGGGGGGCCCAAGAGCCAACACCACCATCCAGGGGCCACACATGCTGACTGCACCCACAGCTGCTGGAGGAGCCATAGAGCCAACACCACCATCCAGGGGCCCCACATGCTGACTGCACCCACAGCTGCTGGAGGAGCCATAGAGCCAACACCACCATCCAGGGGCCCCACATCCAGACTGCACCCACAGCTGCTGGAGGAGCCATCGAGCCAACACCACCATCCAGGGGCCACACATGCTGACTGCACCCCAGCTGCTGGAGAGTCCATAGAGCCAACACCACCATCCAGGGCCCCACATGGGCTGAACTAGCATTTCCACTGGGTGGTCCAAAAGCCACCACCACCATCCAGGTGCTCCACATGCCTGACGTTGCAATCCCACAGCTCGATGAGGGTGCCATAGAGCAACCCCCACCATCCAGGGCCCCACGCTGACTGCATCCACACTGCTGGGGGGCCATAGAGACAAACCCACCATCCAGGGCCCCACATGCTGACTGCATCCCACAGCTGCTGGAGGGGCCATAGAGCCAACACCACCCCCGGGGCCCCACTCGACGCACCCCGCTGCGGGAGGAGCCATAGAGACAACACCCCATCCGGGGGCCCCACATGCGACTGCACCCCCCCAGCTGTGGGGGGGGCCATAAGCCAACACCACCATCCGGGGGCCCCCACGGCTAAAATTGGGTCGGGAAAAAGGCCCAAGGTTAGTACTTGGAAGTCTTGGCCCTGCTTTTTCCAACCAATGTCGGATGTTTCTAGCCGTTGGACTGTCTTGCGGGAAAGGGATTTAATTCCCCCAGGGAGACAATCGTATGTAGGGGTGTATGTGATCTACAAGGGGGGGATTCATATCAAAGGGGGGAGAGCACTTCCCCATGGATGAGTGCCCCAAAAAAAATTCCCCCCCATAACACTTCCCCACCACTTGTGTTTTCCAGCAATGGTTGCAAAGGTTTGTTCTCTTTTTCACCTAACACACCAAGTCCATTGTTCCTGAAGCAAAAAGGGGGACTCATCAAGAGTACAACACTTTTCCAATCGGCAAGGTCTTAATTTTGTATGCTGTGAAAATTGAACCTTTTCCCCAAAGAAGTAGTTTTAGCAGAGGGGGCATGGGCATCCGTTTGCTCCGGGCCCCCTACACAGTAGGGTTTTGCAAGGGGCAATGAATCCGTCTGCTCGGTGGCCTCCATACCAGTAGGGTAGCTAAGAGGTGCAGTGACATCCCCGCTCAGGTCCACCATACCAGTAGGGTTAGCAAGGTGCAGTGACATTCGTCTGCTTCCTGGCCCATAAACGCAGTAGGTTAGCATGAGGTTCAGTGACATCCGTCTGCTCCGGGCCCCATTTTTTTAATTGATTCGCAGTAGGTTAGCAGAGGTGCAGTGACATCCTCTGCTACGGGGCCCCATACACAGTAGGGTTAGCAGAGGTGCAGTGACATCCGTCTGCTCCGGGCCCAATACGCAGTATGTTTAGCAGAGGTGCAGTGACATCCATCTGCTCCGGGGCTCCATACACAGTAGGGTTAGCAGAGGTGCAGTGACATCCGTCTGCTACGGGGCACCATACCCAGTAGGGTTAGCAGAGCTGCAGTGACATCCGTCTGCTTCGGGGCCCCATACGCAGTAGGGTTAGCAGAGCTGCAGTGACATCCGTCTGCTCCGGGGCCCCATACACCGTAGGGTTAGCAGAGGTGCAGTGACATCCGTCTGCTCCGGGGCCCCATACACAGTAGGGTTCACTCAACTGTTGTGTTAGACACACATCTGATCATCCCCTGGTTTATTTTGGCAGTGAGCTGCCCCTGTGTTGTGTTCTTCGCCCTTGTGCACCTTCATAGTTGACCTTTTTAGTGACACGTGGTTCTCCACAGTTTCCACATATTTTATTTGTCGACTCGAGATAAATTCACAACTGCAGCAGCCAACAGATCACAAACTGCGCAGTGTCAGAAAAAACAACACAATTCTACCGAAATCCAATAATCATTCTTTAACACACCTGATAAATATAACCTTTTATACATGACGGCTGCGAGTGATATGTGTGCAGACAGCCTATCGCACCTTATTCACCCACCAAGCCAGCGCACCACACGGGGCTTCCTTCATTAGCTGCATGCTTCCAGCGTCAAAAGTAGGAGGTGGACATAATAATGTGACTTGTGTATCAGCAGCCTGTCGCACATTAACTTGATCCAGCTTCCTGTTCTTGCACCTGTGCTGGGTGGAGGAGGGAGCAGCTGTCATCTAACAGCTGCTCCACTTTCCCTGTTTTTGTGAGCCATAAATATCTGTGTCCACCAACCCATAGAAACTAGAAATGACGGCGTCTTCTGCAAAGGGTTAGTGACCCAACCCCCAGAGCGTACAGGGGAGAAGTCCTGAGCGAGAGGGTTCGTTGAATGTTGCATGTAATACCTGTATATTATCCCACTCCCCCACCCCATATGCATGGAGCGGCCGCAGGCTGAATGTATCATGGGTTTTACTTGTTAGGTTTCCTGATCTCATGTGGTACCAGAAAGACGGGCTTGAGGCTCCTCTGCACTGGCATGCTGGGAGTTGTAGTTCTATACGAGCCGGTTGGCCAGTGATGCCTGCCTGTGCTGTGTCAGTTCATACCCCACTTGAAATCTGCAGGTTGTTACGCTGGCCCCTAATGAATATTTTTAGGGTAACCAAAAGAAAACTCCCCATTGTTATGACCCCTTAACCCTGTCTTCCACTGTTGCCTTTTTAACCCTTCTCACACCATGTGCACCTTGCTCCTCTCCTTCCCATGTCCTGTCCCTCCACCCCCGTTTCCCCTGCCACCCTTTCTCCTTAAGGTGTCCGTGTTAATGGAAGAAAAGCGCAATCTGATGTCCGAGAACCAAACCCTCCGAGAGCGGCAGGAATCGCCCGACAGCGAAATGGGGACGCCCCAAATGTTCGGCAAGAAGATGCTCCTCTTGCAAAGTCAGATCGAGCAACTTCAGGAAGAGAACTACAGGTACGGACACATCAAGGTTAGGCCCCGATCCAGCTGATTGGCCCGGTTCATGAAGAGAATGACTAAATGACAGTGAAGACTGACACATAAACAAGACAATAGGGCAGGTTAAGATCTTGGTAATGACCCCTAAGCACACGGTTAGAATAGTCACAAAAAGCATATGAACACTCGACACTCTCAACCCATTCCACTGACTATAGTATTGAGAACTTCACTTTTATTCAATGATTCCTAAGACTCAATATTGACCCACTAGTAAAATTAAAGGGGTCGTCTCACTACAAGGATTGCTGCTTTTTATGTTAAAGATCTTGCAAAAACAAGTCACTTTGCAATATATGTCCATTAACCGTGTCCTACCTATTCCTTGATATCCCCTCTTGTATGGGCTGCATCAGCTCCTCAGGTTGCTATAGCTACAGACCTGGTTGATCTATCTTGATAGGCTGCCAGCACTAGTTGCTATAGCTACAGACCTGGCATCTACTGCAGCCTAGTGGAAGCCAGTAAACACGCCCCTGAATTCAAAGTGAACCAAGAAAACAGGGCTGAGGTAAGATGAATCAATGTAATGAGACAACCCCTTTAATACTCCACTACTACACCCACTATAAGTACAGCTACTGTCACAGCTCGCGTCGCGGCCCCTGCTTGGGGCTGCAGAGGTGTCCGTGCCCCTGCTTCTGTCACAGTCCATGCCACGGATCCGGTGTCGGGCTGTGGGCATGGCCATGTTCCTAAATCTGCTCCTGTTATGTCCCTTGTATGTGGCACGGTCCATGCCACAGCTCCAGCTGCGAACTGTGGGCATGGCGGGTTTCCTTCTTTACCCCTGTCCTTGCTCCTGCTCGCACCCGTCCTCTCTGGCTTCCACTATGCACACAAGCAGCAGCTTCCTGATATTTAAAGGGACAGTGTCTCAATTGAAGAGCAGAGAAAACCAGGGGGTTTTTGTAGCCAGCTAATCCCAGAATCCACAGGAAACTGCATAAATCTCAGCCTTGGGTATGGTGCATGCACCGCACCCCAAGAAGCGCGGTCATATAGATGCTCAAGATTGTTCATGGACGGCACTCAAATCCAGACGCCCAGGAAATGGTAAAATCTTCTCCTTTTTTCACAAATGGGTTAAATGCAGATCATATACTGGAAATGCAGAAGAGGAAAACTCTGACGTGTTTCGGGCGGATGAACGCCCTTGGTAATAGCATGAGGCTACGTGTTCAACGTGCATAGAAATAGGGGAATAAGCAACAAATAAACCCAACTCCTAGCGCATATGTGGCTCGCCTGCGCAGCGGGGGCCTGATCCCTGGTTTCCTGCGCACCAAAGACTAGAATTGCCCCGTCCATACCAGAAGCGCCACAGGATACAAGGCACATGTCCCCGTACCTGGAACGCAAACCTGCGCTTCAAAGCTTCAGAGAAACTAGACTGTAGAGCAGGGGTGTCAAACTGCGGCCCTCCAGCTGTTGGGAAACTACAACTCACATGATGCCCACGTTGATAGATTATACAAATGCATGATGGGAGTTGTAGTTCCCCAACAGCTGGAGGGCTGCAGTATGACACCTGTGCTGTAGAGTGTCCGGTAAGTACTTGCCATTTTCACTCGATTTGGACGCCGAGTTTTAATGAGGTTTTCTTTGTGAAACACCCATACAAATGAATAGCCAGGGCAAAAAACGGGCCAAGGTTTTGAAACTCTCCATTGATTCCTATGTGTATTTTCAGCGTTTAAAATTCTTCAAGAATTGACGCGACGCTGCTTTTTCAGCGTCCGAAAACGCGTGGAAAAACTGTCGTGTGTGAATTACTACGCTGTTTTACATAGGAATCAATGAAAACGAACTGGGGGAGTTTTTGGAGGCTTTTTTGACGCTGTTTTGGGTGAGGAAATGCTCCGAAAACGGCATCAAAAACGGCCGTGTGAACATACCCTTAGGAGGCTTTCACACAGCGCAGTTTTGGTGCAGTTTTAACTGCGCTCCAATTAAACTGTCTTTATTACCAGCAGCTTCTTTGGGTATGTTCACACGATGTGTGTTTCGGAAGCTCTGATCAGCGTAATCGCCACAAGTAATTGACATGTCGCTTATCTCCCCGCACGTACAATACCATAGTATTGTACTAGTGAGGATAGGAGGCGTAATCCGAAGTTCTCTGAGAGCTATGGATTACCGTAATTATGGGGCGCAGTACGCTGTGAAATGCGCTCCAAAAAAGCCGTGTGAACATACCCTTTCACTTATCTAAACTGCTCGGAAAGTGAGTGATCAGTTAGTGTGTTTGTATCCACAAGACGTCACACACAGTCATTGATGACTTACTTGAAACACCTTTCTGAACAATTTAGATAAGTGAAAGACGCTGCTGGTAATAAAGGCAGATAAATTGGAGCGCAGGTAAAACTGCACCAAAACTGCGCTGTGTGAAAACAGCCTTAAAGGGGTTGTCTCACTGCATTGATTCATATTACCGCAGTCCTGTTTTCTTGGTTTCATTTTGAATTCAGGGGCGTGTTTACTGTTTTCCACTAGGCTTCAGTAGAAGCCAGGTCTGTAGCTATAGCAACCAGTGCTGGCAGCTTATCAGTAGAGATCAAACAGGTCTGTAGCTATAGCGACCTGAGGAGCTGATGCAGCCCATAGAAGAGGGGATATCTAGGAATAGGTAGGACACTGTTAATGGACACACATTGCAAAGTGACTTGTTTTTGCAAGATCTTTAACATAAAAAGCAGCAATTCTTGTAGTGAGACAACCCCGTTTAATCTTAAACGTCATCAAGAATAGTAGAACCTTTTGCTCATTAGGACAATTAATGGTGTGTACTTCATGTGTTTTGGGTTTTTTTTTGGCTTGTAACTAATGTGTAGGTATATTAATAAGAATAAGTTTGTATAGTAAAGTGGGCATTAATGAAATAATTAAACACGGCCTCATTCAAACCAATATAATATTTAGCATAATTTTATATATGCTTAACTATATGTTCTTAACTATTGTATTGGGCATTAAAGGGGTTGTCTCACTGCATTGATTCATCTCACCTCAGTCCTGTTTTCTTGGTTTCATTTTGAATTCGGGGGTGTTTACTGGCTCCTACTAGGCTGCAGTAGAAGCCAGGTCTGTAGCTATAGCAACCAGTGCTGGCAGCCTATCAGGAGAGATCAAACAGGTCTGTAGCTATAGCGACCTGAGGAGCTGATGCAGCCCATACAAGAGGGGATATCTAGGAATAGGTAGGACACTGGTAATGGACACACATTGCAATGTGTCTTTTTTTTGCAAGATCTTTAACATAAAAAAAATCAATACTTGTAGTGAGACAACCCCTTTAATGAAATAACAAACAGCCTTCTTTAAATATATTTTATTTCTACCTCGTGCCTATACCTTTAGGAATACACTTACCTGTACACACATGCTCGTTTAAATATTGTCCTTAAACCGAATGTTTAACCTTTTTTATTTGGTTACCGGAGAATCACTAGCGTGCCGACGTGTGTCATATATAATAGATGTGACCTATGAACACTGAAGGAATTGATGTTACTACGGGCTGATACAGAATAACATTGGAATAAATATAGAAGTAATCCTATTGGTGAAATAAAACATCTGTCCGAGAACAGCGCATGCGCGTTTGGATGACACGAATCTAGCAATCAGCGGCCACGCCTTTCTTACCTTCCACTGGCCACCGATATCCTCTGACTAGAAGTCATACGGCGCATGTGTACGGAAAAGGTTAGACATCGCTGTCTTTAGCAACTCTTCTAGCTGTGCGATTGGTTTTAGCTGTGAAAATGATGAGCTCTTATTGGATACGCTACAGCCTCATTTCTCCGAATATGGGACTGGATTCGGAAAGGACTGAGGCTGGTTAAGATTTTCAAGGGAGGGATCTAGAAAGTTATAAACAGTCATATATACTAGAGCCCCCACAACACCTTTAACCCCCGATGACGCTATTTATGGAGGGGTCTGTAAATCGTATTTTTAGGCAATTACTACGCCTTTCTCTATTTAAACACTGCATACCACAGATGCGGTGCATGATACTACAATAGTTATTGACTTTAGTATTTGCTTAGTGCTCATGCAATAATTAAATTTTAAAACTCCACTACTACGTCCACTCCAGGTATAGCTATTCATTCCACTAGTGCAGGGGTGTCAAACTGCGACCCTCCAGCTGTTGGGGAAACTACAACTCCCATTATATATTATACAAATGCATGATGGGAGTTGTAGTTCCCCAACAGCTGGAGGGCCGCAGTTTGACACCTGTGCACTAGTGGGTCAGTATTGAGTCTTCGGAATTATTGAATAAAGCTGAAGCTTTGAATACTATAGTCGGTGGAAGTGCATAGGGTGCGTATGCGCTTTGGTGAATTTGATAGACACCCTGTCACGGGTTTGGGTTGAGTTTTTGTGAAATGTATATCATCTGCTGTCGGACATGTGACATGAGCTGTAATTGAGTAACTTTTGATGGTAAAAAAAACAAAACTGAAACCCGGCCATACTCACAGCTCAAAAGGCTGGAATGAGAATGAGCCCAGCAGAGAGGCAACACCAGCCCCCATGCTATTTAGGAAAAATATACAGGTGCAGCCGATTGCTGAATAGTAGCCCACACATCTCACCACCAGGGGAACAACCAGACTGCACATCAAATTGACCCATTCACACAGTATGCAGAAAAGCCACAGTACAATACATTGGGAGACTGCACAAATGCAAAAATACCCATAAGAGAACCACTCACACGCCCTCAATATATGAGGGGGGTGGTTGCTGATATTATAATTGCATATAGTCTCTCATTCTCGCTCCACCTCCTCACCCCGGCCTCTCTCTGTCGGTGTCCCACAAGGGTCAGTCCTGGGTCCACTACTCTTCTCTATCTACACTCTTGGCCTCGGTCAGCTCATAGCCTCACATGGCTTTCATTACCACCTGTATGCTGACGATACCCAACTCTACATCTCCGGCCCAGATGTCACTTCTCTTCTCTCCCGGATGGACTGTCTGTCCTCCATTTCCTCCTTCTTCTCCTCACGTCTCCTAAAACTAAATGTGGAGAAAACAGAACTCATCATCTTTCCACCATCCAACTCTACCCCTGCCCCTGATCTCTCTATCTCAGTCAACGGCTCTTCACTCTCATCGGTCCCACAAGTCCGCTGCCTTGGAGTAATCCTAGACTCTGCTTTATCTTTCAAACCACACATCCAAACCCTCACCTCTGCTGCCGCCTCCACCTGAAAAACATCTCTCGCATCCGCTCATTCCTCGGCTATGACACCACAAAAATGCTGGTCCATGCCCTTGTCATCTCCCGCCTAGACTACTGCAACATCCTTCTCAGTGGCCTCCCAGCTAGCACCCTCGCTCCCCTCCAATCCATCCTTAACTCTACTGCCCGTCTTATCCACCTCTCTCCCCGCTACTCCTCTGCCTCTCCCCTCTGCCAATCCCTTCACTAGCTTCCCATTGCCCAGCAAATTCATTTCAAGCTACTAACCATGACCTACAAGGCTCTCAATGACCTCTCCCCTCCATACATCTCTGCCCTAATTTCCAAATATCTCCCTTCATGCAATCTCCGCTCCTCACAGGACCTTCTCCTCTGCTCTCCCCCTTATCAGCTCCTCACACAACTGTCTCCAAGACTTCTCCCGTGCTTCACCCACACTCTGGAACTCACTGCCCCAACACATCAGACTCTCCTCCACTTTCACCAGCTTCAAAAGCAACCTGAAAACCCATTTCTTCAGGCTTGCCTATAACTACACTAACCTTATTGTCACTATTTCCTCCTCAAACATGTCTGCCCCTCACCTCCTGTCTCTTTCCCCCTCCTTGTAGATTGTAAGCCCTCGCGGGTAGGGTCCTCTCTCCCTCTGTCGTGCCAATTGTCATTATCACTTATCACTGTACTCGTTTGACTTATGTAATGTATGTAACCCCCTCGAATGTACAGCGCCCTGGAATCAATGGCGCTTTAAAATTAATAATAATAATATAGATAAAACGATAAACAGGTGCCAGTATTGTAAAAACGTGTGCTACACCATAGTGGCTGACGGCCTATTACGCCACTACTATTCGATTGGGTGGGCTGCCCAGCACTTTTGGGTGTCCAGCACAAAATACTGACACCCTCTGCTCCCCAGTACTGTTGGCAAAAAATTCACATACTGGAGAAACCTCAAATATGAGGTATTAGTTAATACAGTGGCCAATATATGCAACTTTTATGGTACCCACACAGTGTACAACATACTTTTAAAGAGGTTAAAAAGCAGTGCCAAAGGACTTTTGTGGTATTGCAGCTTGGCCCACTCGCTCCAAAAAAGCTTGGAGTTTTATTACCGGACACAACAACTGGGAAGGGTGTATGGTGTGTTTTTTTGGTTTTTTTGGGGGGGGTGGGAAACAAATCTGTTTATCCAATTCTGTACAATCCCATTAAGCATTGTGCATGTGACCCATACCTGATAACGCTCCAGTACTATTAACCCCTTGTTCCAGACTCGAGAGTGCACGCGATGACTACAGGCAGCGGTGTGAGGAGCTGGATCGGGAAGTACAGGAACTACATCAGCGAAACCAGGACTTAACGGGTCTGGCCCATGAGGCCCAGTCACTGCGGGATGAGATGGACATACTTCGGTAAGGATTTCCAGTGACCATAGAGGTAGTTGGGGGGGGGGGGGGGGGGCAGGTTTTGGATTGCATTAAACTGGTCAGCAGATGTAAGTAGGGTAAACTCTATTAAACGTCTCTTAAAACCAAACTTCACTCAAAATGTAAATTCAGGGTTGACTTTACCTGCTGCCATGTCACTCTTGTTGCTTGTTGGAAGCTACTGGGACCCCCAGGTCGCTCTTGTAGCTTGTTGGGAGCTGCTGGACCCCCAGGTCGCTCTTGTAGCTTGTTGGGAGCTGCTGACCCCGGGTCGCTCTTGTAGCTTGTTGGGAGCTGCTGGGACCCCCGGGTCGCTCTTGTAGCTTGTTGGGAGCTGCTGGGACCCCCGGGTCGCTCTTGTAGCTTGTTGGGAGCTGCTGGGACCCCGGTCCTCTTGTAGCTTGTTGGGAGCTGCTGGGACCCCCGGGTCGCTCTTGTAGCTTATTCGGATTGATGTTACTACGGGTTGATACGTAATAACATTGGAATAAATATAGAAGTAATCCTATTGGTGAAATAAAACATCTGTCCAAGAACAGCGCATGCGCGTTTGGATGACCCGAATCTAGCAATCAGCGGCCACGCCTTTCTTACCGATATCCTCTGACTAGAAGTCATACGGCGCATGCGTACGTAAAAGGTTAGACATCGCTGTCTTTAGCAACTCTTCTAGATGTGCGATTGGTTTTAGCTGTGAAAATGGTGAGCTCTTATTGGATACGCTACAGCCTCATTTCTCTGAATATGGGACTGGATTCGGAAAGGACTGAGACTGGTTAAGATTTTCAAGGGAGGGATCTAGAAAGGTATAAACAGTTGTATATGCTTGTGCCCCACAACAACACCTTTAACCCCCGATGACGCTATTTATGGAGGGGTCTGTAAATTGTATTTAGGCAATGACTGTGCCTTTCTCTACTTAAACACTGCGTACACAGATGCGGTGCATGATACTACAATAGTTATTGACTTTAGTATTTGCTTAGTGCTCATGCAATAATTAAATTTTAAAACTCCACTACTACGTCCACTCCAGGTATAGCTATTCATTCTATAGTGCAGGGGTGTCAAACTGCGGCCCTCCAGCTGTTGGGAAACTACAACTCCCATTATATATTATACAAAAAGCATGATGGAGTTGTAGTTTTCCCAACAGCTGGAGGGCCGCAGTTTGACACCTGTGCACTAGTGGGTCCGGGATCCCCCCCCGTGTCGCTCTTGTAGCTTGTTGGAATCTGCTGGGACCCCTCTCTTTCGCGCTTGTCGGGAGCTGCTGGGACCCCCGTGTCGCTCTTGTAGCTTGTCGGGAGCTGCTGGGACCCCCGTGTCGCTCTTGTAGCTTGTCAGAAGCTAGGATATTGGGAGCGGTTTGCTGTCCAAATAAAATGATGTTCAGGGCCTTTGTTGCCTAATTCTAGGTATAACAAAAGCCGTGTGCATGTCCCATGTACCAACATCGATTCAAGGAATTGGGGCATCCTAACGTACTCAGTAGCAAATGCCACGGCTGCTGCAATAAAATGTGTATAGGGACTCCTTAAATGGCCCCTGGTTTCTACCCCTCTCCCACCAGGCACTCCTCAGACCGTGTGGGGAAGTTAGAGTCTTTGGTTGAGTCTTATAAGAAGAAGCTGGAAGATCTGGGGGATCTGCGTCGCCAGGTGAAACTTCTGGAGGAGAGGAACACGGTCTACATGGAGCGCACGTGCCAGCTGGAGGATGAGCTACACAAAGCGCACGCCTCCCGTGGACAGGTGGGAGCCTCAGCCGACAGGTGAGACCTGACCAGCAGAACGCTGATGGAGGATTGGCTGCCGGGCAATGCCACTGGGTTATATTGTCCTCTCATCATGGCAGGTCCAAGAGATGAATAAGAAGCACTCTGCAGAGTCTCTGCGGGCGGAGAAGTGGCAGTTTGAGTTCCAGACCTTAAAGGAAAAGTTTGAGGCTTTACAGAAGGAGAGAGAGGTGAGACTGTGCCTATAATTATCAGGACATCTTCCTGGATAGTACTCTTGCGTTACAGCTCATAATTGTGATATACACTCACCGGCCACTTTATTAGGTACCCCTTTGTCCAAACTGTCGTTAACACTTAATTTCTAATCAGCCATCACATGGGGGAACTCAGTGAAATTTAGGCAATGTAGACATGGTCAAGACAATCTCCTCAGTTCAAACCGAGCATCCGTATGGGGAAGAAAGGTGATTTGAGTGCCTTTTTGAACGTGGCATGGTTGTTGGGGGCCAAGAAGGGCTGGTCTGAGTATTTCGAAACTGCTGATCTCCTGGGATTTTCCACGAAACAACCATCTCTAGGTTTACAGAGAATGGTCCGAAAAAGAAAAAACATCCAGTGAGCGGCAGTCCTGTGGGCGGAAATGCCTTGTTGATGCCAGAGGTAAAAGGGAGAATGGGCAGACTGGTTCGAGCTGATAGAAAGGCAACAGTGACTAAAAATAGCCACCCGTTACACCAAGGTAGGCAGAAGAGCATCTCTAAACCCGCACAGAAACGGCGAACTTTGAGGCAGATGGGCTACAGCAGCAGAAGACCACACCGGGTGCCACTCCTTTCAGCTAAGAACAGGAAACTGAGGCTTCCAATTTGCCCAAGCTCATCGAAATTGGACAGTAGAAGATTGGAAAAACGTGCCTAGTCTGATGAGTCTCGATTTCTGCTGCGACATTCGGATGGTAGGGTCAGAATTGGCGTCACAACATGAAAGCATGGATCCATCCCGCCTTGTATCAACGGTTCAGGCTGGTGGTGGTGGTGTCATGGTGTGGGGAATATTTTCTTGGCACTCTTTGGGCCCCTTGGTACCAATTGAGCATCGTTGCAACACCTTGTTGAATCTATGCCACGAAGAATTGAGGGAGTTCTGAAGGCAAAAGGGGGTCCAACCCGTTACTAGCATGGTGTACCTAATAAAGTGGCCGGTGAGTGTATAACCCTATATATTACAGAGCTCCTCTCCTCTATCCTATAACCCTATATATCCCAGAGCTCAGCTTCTCTCTATCATATAACCCTACATTTTTCACTTAGTTGCATTTCAGCCATTTGGTAAGATCCAAAAAGTTCATTTTTGCTCATTAAAGGGGTTGTCTCACTACAAGGATTTCTGTTTTTATGTTAAAGATCTTGCAAAAACAAGTCACTTTGCAATATGTGTCCATTAACGTGTCCCAAACCATTCTACGACCTGGGTTCTACTGCAGCCCAGTAAAACCCCGTAAACAACCCCCCAATTCAAAAAGAAAAAAGGAATTTAGGTGGATGAATTAATATAGTTGGCAAAAACCCCCTTTTATTACACTTCTACCCCCCTTTCCCTTTTGTTTTTCCCTTTTGGGTGGTTCAATCCTTCATGGAGCCCCGCTGTGTTTTTTTTAAATGATTTGGGAAAAGGGACACCCCGTTATATATAAGGCCTCAAAAGTGCAATTTTCAGAGCACATGAAATCATGAGGTTAAGGAACTGCCCAAGGAGCTCAGACCCAAAATTTTGGCCCAAAGGGACTGATCTGGCCCAAAGGTTTCGAAGAATTTTGAAACCCCCAAGGTTCATTTAAAGAAAGTGGCCTCCATAATCCTAAAAAGGGAAGGGAAATTTTTGGGGCACCCCAAATCACCCCGACCCCGGGGGCCCTCCAGCCAAAAAACCCTGCAATCGTGGGGAATAGCCTTGGGGAGAGAGGTAAAGAAAAATCCCAAGATCACTGTGGCTGAGCCCAGAGATGAAAAGGGGAATGGGAAAGTTCCCCAAAGTCCCCGATCACCACAGCCTCCCCGCAGTCGGGGCTT
The DNA here is from genome assembly GCA_025379985.1 of Phyllomedusa bahiana. Taxonomy (NCBI): domain Eukaryota; kingdom Metazoa; phylum Chordata; class Amphibia; order Anura; family Hylidae; genus Phyllomedusa; species Phyllomedusa bahiana. Next base: position 19,025 of record JAODAL010058142.1, read on the forward strand.
TTTTTGGGGGAGTGCGGCCCACGGAAAACCTCTCCTCATTTCAAGAATTTGGGGAAAAAGGGAAAACGGGGGCCTCTCCTCAGTGCAAGAATAGGAAAGGCCCAAGGGCGGGGCCTCTCCTTTAGTGCAAGACTTTGGGAAAGCCCCAGACGGAAGCCTCTCCCGGTGCAAGACACAGGGAAAACCCCAGACGGGAAACCATCCTCGGGGCAAGACACAGGAAAGCCGCAGCGGAAGCCCCTTTTCGGGGCAAGACACAGGGAAAGCCCCCGAAAGGAAGCCTTTCCCCGGTTTCAAGACATTTGAAAAACCCCCGACGGAAGCCTCTCCTCGGTGAAGACATATGAAAGCCCGCCGACGGAAGGGCCCCTCCCCCGGGCCCAAAAAATTTGAAAGCCCCGGCCCCGGGAAACCCCTCCTCAGTTTCAAGAAACGGGAAAGCCCCCCGACCAAGCCTTCCTCGGTGCAAGACACGGGAAAACGCCGACGCAAGCCTCTCCCAGTGCAATAAAAGGGAAAAACCGCCCACGCAAGCCTCTCCCGGTGCAAGACATAGGGGGAAAAAAGCCGCGCAAAACCTCTCCCCGGTGCAAGACAAAGGGGGAAAACCGCCGACGCAAACCTCTCCCCGGGGCAAAAACCGGAAAACCGCCGACGGAAGCCGCCTCCCCGGGCAAAAGAAAAAAAAAAAAGCCGCAGACGTTTGCAAAAAAACACCCTGAAGGGTCCCCGCTATGGAAAAAGATTCTCTGCTTGGAAAGAAGGTTGGACTTCCCGGGGTTAATTTTAAGGGAAACCGTTTTTGGGAAAAACTTTTTGTTTTCCCGTGAAATTTAAAAACTCTGGGGGATTTTCTCTAATTTAAATTTTGTTGTGCCCCTTCCCCAGCTTTTAAACTTGTAACTGGGGGAAAAAATTGGGGGGGGGGGGGAGGGGGGTGTCCCTGCTTTTCCAAGGGTTTGTTTTAAACGGCTTAAAATGGGGCGTTTTTTAGTCCGTAAGCGCAAAATTTCGGGGTGGAATAATCCCAGTCCCTTACGGTAATCCACAGTTTCAAAGAACTATTTGGGTTACGTCTCCTCTCCCTTTCTTTGGGAATCCGCCCGGGGGGGGAAAAAGTTTTCATGTGAAATTAAACCCCGAAAATTCGCGCCGGGGGGTAATTTAAAGTCTATGGGACCGGGGAGGGGCCAGCCCCCCGCCCCCGTCTACACCCGTTTAAATTTCGGGGGTAATTGCGGGGGTAAAATTTTTCCCCGCAAAAAAAATGTGTGAAAAGCCCAAAAATTGTTTAATCGTGCTGACAGTCCCCGGTGTGTGAAAGGGGCCTCCCTCCCCCCCCCTCTCCCCCCCGACAAATTCGTAATTCTTTTTCCCGGGGGAATAAAGAGGAATTTAGCCAACACGAGTTTTCGTGGGTAGGAAAGTTTTCAGACCCCTTTTCATTTTTTCGCTCTTTCCTTTCCTTGCAGCCCTTTTTGGGAAGATCAAAAAAGTTCATTTTTTGTCTTTTAAAGTTCACTCCCCCCCCCCCCCCCTCCAATCTTTTAAAAAAAAAAAAAACAAAAAAATGGAGGGGGGGGTTATTTTTGGGGGGGAAATTTATTAAAAAGGGGGGGAAAAATGGGGGAAATTCCTCAAACAAAAAATTGGGGTCTTTTTAAAGGGATTTTCCCCCCCTTTTGCTTTTTTAAGGGGGGGGGGGATTTGGGGGGGAAAAGGGGAAGGGGGGGGGCCTTTTGGGGGGGGCTTTTTTTTGTTTTTTCAAAAAACCATTGGAAATTTCCCCCCTCAAATTTTTGGGAAAAGATGCAAAAACAAGTTTTTCCCCCTGGATTTGGGGGCCCCCTGCCATTCCCCCTTGAAAATTTCCCCTTTCCCTTCCCCCAGGTTGGATTTGGGGAAAGCCATTTTCAGGGTTTTCCCGAGATGCTCAATTGGGTTTTAGGTCAGGGGTTGGGGGGCCCGGGCCCGGAAAGGGGGGCATAGTTTTTTTCTGAAGCCGCTGCTTTGTTATATTAGTTGTGTTTGGGGGCATTTTCTTGTTGGGAAAAAGAAACCCTTGGCCCCGTCCCCGAGGTCCCAACGTTTTGGAAGGGTTTTATCCAGTATATCTCTGTACTTGGCCGCAAACCCTCTTTCCCTTTTAAATTTTTAACCCCTTTCCTGTCCCTGCCCCCCTTTGCAAAGGGTGTGCCCCCCAAACCCGTGTCCCCGCCCCCCCTAGCTTTATGCTGCCCCACCCCTGTGTCCCCCGCCCCCCTTTGCATGATGCGCCACCCCCCATGTGTCCCTGCCCCCATAGCCTGATGTTTCCACCAACCCCTTGTCATGTCCCCCTAGCATGATGCGCCCCACCAATTTTGGGGGTGTCCCCCCTAGCTTTATTCTTTCCCCCACCATGTGTCCTGTGGGGTTTTTATTGGGGGAATGATGACAGGGCCTGGTTTTTCTCCTCGCTTTCAATTAACAACCCAAAAAGTTTAATCTTTCATCGAGCAAAAAAAATCTTATTTCTCAATCCCCGGGATCCTTATGTATTTTTTTTTTTTCAAACTTCTGGGCCTTTCCTGGGGCTTGCACTGAGGAGAGTTCCGTCTGCAGCTTTCCCGTGGTTTTCCCGGGGGGGGAAAGGGGGGAAAAGGTTTCCCCATGGGGGTTTTCCCGTGTTTTTTGCACTGAGGGAAAGGGGTTTTCCCCTTGGGGGTTTCCTGTGTCCTTTTTCCCCTGAGGGAAGGCCCTTCCGCTGCAGCTTTCCTTTTTTTTGTTTCCCCCTTGGGGGGGAACTGTTTTTAAAAGGGCTTCCGCATTGGGGGTTTCCTGTTTTTGCATGAGGAAGGTTTGGGTTTGGGGGGGTTTTTAAAAATTTATTTTTTGGAAAAGAGGAGGGAAGGGGGTTCCCCGGGGGCTTTTTTAATTTTGTTTTGCATGAGGGAGGGGGGAAGGGGGGTTTCCCTCGGCGGGGTTTTCCATTTTTTGGGGCCCCACCGGGGGAAAGGCTTTTTCCCCGGGGAGGGGTTTTCCTTTTTTGCCTGGGGGGGAAGGGGTTGGGGGTTTTCCCTGCGGCCCCTTTCCTTTTTGTTTGCAATGGGAGAGGGGCCCTTTCGTTTCCCCGCGGGGTTTTTTGTGTCTTGGGGGCGGAGGGTTTTGGCGGGGGTTGGGGGGGGCTTTAACGGGGTTTTTAAAAGAAAGGGGGGAAAGGTTGTTTTTGGGGGTTTTTTTTGTTTGGGAAAGGATGG
>JAODAL010058143.1:0-22263 GCA_025379985.1 Phyllomedusa bahiana
TTTCCCCTAGGCCCTCCATTAGGAGTGGGGGGTCGCCATTTGGGGTCTGCCGCCTGGGGAAGCCCCCCAAGTAGGCAGGACAGTGGGCTGGGTGGCATGGCCCCCACGCACTCCTCTACGTGACGCTGCCACTTTTTTGACAAATTTTTTGGGAAACCTAACCTTTAATTTAAAAGAAGTGTCTCCCTAGTAGCCTCCTTTTTTTTTTTATTTATTTGAGGGGGTCTCCCCACTGTATGGGGGGTTTCCATCTATGGTGCAAAACGGGGGGTTATAATTCGGGGGGAACTTTCAATGTTTGGGGTGAAATTATTTTCGTTGTTAAAAAATTTTGGATTTTTTGTTCACAGTTTTGTCAAAAAATGTTTAAGCCCCCCCCGACTACCAAGGGGAATCTCAAGGCATTTTGGCCCTCCCTTATTTTTACCTCTCACTTAGTCCAATTCAATTTCTCATTTTGGAAAACAACCCCAAATCCAGAGAGAGAAAAAAAACCAACCTTAAAGCATACGCACTGATAAACAACCTGGGGAAGACCAAAATGGAGGCACCTTTCCTCCCTTAAAAATTAAAAGCAATATAAGCCAAATATATCCCCAAATGCAACCATGCCATGGCCCCCGGTTCACATTGTGTTTTTCAAAAAATGTTTTTTTGTGCAAAACTTAATTGTATTTTGGATATAAAAGGAAAAAAAGGAAAAATTTTCCTTTTCCCCAGACTTTTTTTTTTTTTTTACCTATTAAACAATTTATCCCGCAATTCCCAATTTTGGTTGGGCCCCCTATTTCAAAAGCCCCCTTTTTCCCCTGATTTATCAAGTGATCTTTTATAAATTTGAAGCCTTTTAACGTTTTTTGTTTGGGTTTTTAAAGACAAATATTAGTTAGCCCACTTTTCCCATTCTTAAAAATTTTTTAAATTTTGGTGCAGGTTTTTTGGGACAACATTTTCATCGAGGCAACACCCCATTTAAATTAAGCAAGCCCACTGTTAAAAGGTTTCAAAATGTTTTAAAGCACAACAAATGGTCTTTTCAAAAAAGCCCACATTTTGGCCATTTTAACCCTTTTTGCTTGCATTTTTCAAAGTTTTTTTTGATGTGGGCCCCCTTTTTATGTTTTTATCTATTTTAAATTTGGGAATTCATTGCTTGCGCACTCACTGCCTCTTTTTTAACCCGTGCAGGATAAACCCCTTTTCAAGTTCCTACATCCCTGTGAAGTTGCAGTCTGAAATTTATCCTAAGGACATTTTCAGTTAGGGGCCCCCCTCTCTGGGGTCCCCCTTACGTATTGGGAGGGGAGCTTAATACAATTTTTATCAAATCTGTAAACTAAGAGTCCAGGTTTTCATATTTTCCCTTTGCATAATGCATTTCCAATTTCCTAAATACCTTGTTTTCTCATTTAGTTTTTTGTGTGCCCCTGAATTTGTGTTAATTTTTCTTTTGCCTTTTCAGGTGCACCTATGCTGCATTTTTTTAAAGTTAAATTTTAGGTGGGCCCGCCTTATTATTTTTATACACGTTAAAAAGGTTTCAAAAAAGTGTCTAAAGTCTAAACAAATGTGTTTCCCCCAAATACCCACATTTTGGCCTTTTTAACCCCTTTTTTGCTGCAACCCCAAAAGTAAATCTGGGGGAAGGGGATTTTTTAAAAACGGCACTGTATAAAAGTTTAAACCCCAAACACTATGGGGCCACATGAAGGGAAAAAGGTTTTGGGCAAAAACTCACTTTTTGCCCCCAAGGTTTCTAGGGAAAAAATTGAAATTTTAACCAGAACCATTTATACTTGTGGGGCCCATGTGGGAAAAAGGACACTGTGTAAATTGTATGATTTGTGGGCAAATAGGCATGGCAAGTTTGCGAGTAATGCACTTTCATTGTTTGTGGCTAGTTTATTTTTTTTTTTTTTTTTTAATTCCTGAAAAATCCTTAAAAATGTATAATGTACACCAAGGTAATTTTTTGAAAATTGCATAAAATACCCCAAATAGTAAAACGTTAATATTATTCAATATAATTTCACTATAATTGAAGCAACATCGTGGAATCCTATGAATCCTTATAAAATATTTGTCTAATGTTTTCTGTTTAATGTAGTCATCGTCTACAAACTGTGAGAGCACCTGAGGATCAGGAGAACTCATCTAACACCAAAAGCAAAGTATGCCAAAACAATACAAAGTCACATTGCAAAGTTCATTTGATTTAACACTTTAAGAGTACACAGAGTCACCATGATTACCTCTTCTAGATGTACAGCTCTAGGAGCATGTTATTTGCACCAAGAATGGACTTATGTGGGAAAAGTATGAGAACACAGGGTGAAAGGTTATGGGGTCATAAAAATCACCAATGCTGCCCATATAAGCCTTGCAATGCCAGACTCTATATCAATTTAAGAGTCACAAGAAAGTCTTAAACCTGTTCCTCAGCCCCTTGGATGATGATAAGGATCAGCCCTGACTGATAATCCTTGTTAGGACATACAGATGTAGCTAAATTTAAAAGGGGTTGTCTCACTACATTGATTCATCTCACCTCAGCCCTGTTTTTTGGTTTCATTTTGGATTCAGGGGCGTGTTTACTGGCTTCTACTAGGCTGCAGTAGAAGCCAGGTCTATAACTATAGCAACCAGTGCTGGCAGCCTATCAGGAGAGATAAAACAGGTCTGTAGCTACAGTAACCAGCACTGGCAGCCTATCAGGAGACATCAAACAGGTCTTTAGCTATATTAGCTATAGTGACCTGAGGAGTTGATGCAGCCATACAAGAGAGGATATCTCATAATAGGTAGAATGCTGTTAATGGACATATATTGCAAAGTGACTTGTTTTTGCAAGATCTTTAACATAAAAAGAAGCAATCCCTGTAGCGAGACAACCCCTTTAACTTGACAGATAATGAACCATGATATAATTTAGAGTTGTGAGGTGCTGCACACCTATATGAGCCTCAGGTGCTCAGTGGATGGATTTCCAATTAAAGAACAGTGTTGAAGAAATTCCATGGTACATCATTATGCGTTTTCAAAGATGTGTCATCCAAATTGTATTGAACAGAAGAAAGGAAAATTCTCCAGTGTTCAAGAGTCATGGAGTATTCATTAACTTGTAATCCAGACTAGAGAGAAAATGTTTTGTCTAAAGACACAGCTTCCTCAGTTCATATCTGGAGATGATGGAGGAGGAACTTGGTCCCAAACCGGTGCCTGCTAACTGTAAGCATCTCACAGTTATCAGATACGAACTGAGAAAAGCACCTTATTCTTTGAACACACTTATCAGTATTATTATTATTATTATTATTTATTTTTAAAGGCATTATTCCAGGCGCTGTAATTTTTAGGGGTTAATACAATACATAAGTCAAATGAGACAAAGATAAGTGATCAATGACAATTGGCAACGACAGAGGGAGAGAGGACCTACCCGCGGAGGGCTTACAATTTTACAAGGAGGGGGAAAGAGGACAGGAGGTGAGTGGCAGACAGTTTTGTGGAGGAAGTAGTGATAAGTTTAGGTGAGGGTTGTAGGCAATGCCTGAGAAATGGGTTTTAGGTTACTTTTGAAGCTGGTGAATGTGGTGGAGGAGTCTGATGTGGTTGGGGCAGTGAGATCCTGAGTGGGGGTGAAGCAACGGGGAGAAGTCTTGGAGGACGGTTTGTGTGAGGAGCTGAAAAGGGAGGGGCGAGCAGAGGAGAAGGTCCTGTGAGGAGCGGGAGATTGCGTGTGTGGGGAGAGATACCTGGAAATTTGGGCAGAGATGTATGGAGGAGTGAGGTCATGGAGAGCTTGTATGTCTTGGTTAGTAGACTTGAAATTAATTCGTGGGCAATGGGATAGCCAGTGGAGGGTTATTGGCAGAGGGGGAGGCAGAGGAGAGCGAGGAGAGAGGTGGATAAGACGGGCAACAGCAGGAGTTAAGGATGGGATTGGAGGGGGAGCGAGGGTGCTAGGGCTGGCGAGGCCACAGAGAAAGGATGTTGCAGTAGTCGAGGCGGGAGATGACAAGGGCGTGGACTCAGCATTTTTGTAGTGTCATAGTTGAGGAATGAGCGGATGCGAAAGATGTTTTTCAGGTGGAGGCGGCAGGCAGAGGCGGAGGGTTTGGATGTGCGGTTTTGAAAGATAGAGCGAGTCTAGGATGTACCCCATGGCAGCGGACTTGAGGACCGGTGAGAGTGTAGAGCCGTTGACTGTAATAGAGTGATCAGGGGCAGGGGTAGAGTTGATGTGGAAAGATGGATGTGGTTCTGTTTTCTCTACGTTAGTTTTAGGAGATGGTGTGATGAGAAGAAGGAGAAATGGAGGACAGACAGTCAGGGATTCTGGAGAGTGAGAGAGGTGACATCTGGGCCGGAGATTGTTTAGAGTGGGTATCGTCAGGATACAGGTGGTAATGAAAGCCGTGTGAGGCTATGAGCTGACCTAGGCCGAGGGTTTGTAGATAGAGAAGAGTAGTGGGCCCAGGGGACTGGACCCTTGGGGGACACGGACAGATGAGAGGCCGGGGGGAGGAGGTGGAGCGAGAATGAGAGACACTGAATGTCCCGATCTGTGAGGTACGAGGAGATCCAGGAAAGTGCCAAGTCTGTGATAGTCGAGGGAGGAGTGGATTTGTAGCATGGTGGGAATGGTCGACAGTATCAAAGACAGAGGATTAGGTTAGAGGAGGAGCACGAGTAGTGGCATGAGGCTTTAGCAGTTACTAGGTCATTGTGACCTTGGTCAAGGGCGGTTTCGGTAGAGAGGTTGGGGTCGAACGTCGAAAAACCAGATTGTAGTGGGTCAAGAAAGAGAGTTTGAGGAGAGCGGTGGGAGGACAGCTGAGATTAGACGTTGCTGCTCGAGGAGTTTGGAGCCCAAAAGGTGGCAGTGAGATGGGAACGATAGTTGGACAGAGAAGAGGGAGTCATGAGGGTTAGTTTTTTTTTAGGAGTGGGAGAGAGGAGTGATAGTTTTTAAAGCATGTTTAAAGGCGTGAAGGGAAGATGCCAAAAGAAGCATGAGGTTATTGATAGGTTTGAGAGATAGGGTGAGGGTGGGATGTTAGAGAGCACTGGGTCTGGGATGGGTGGGATGGCAGGGTTCAAGGCTACAGTAGTGAGGTTGGATTGGGACAGCTAGAGAGGAGAGCTTGTCATGAGTGACCGTGGCGAGAGCAAGTTAAGGCGGAAGAGCAGGTTGCAAGGGTTGGGGAGGGGGGTGGGGACTGCGGGCTGAAGGCTTTCTCTGATGTGGTGATCTTCTGGAGGACGTTGAATGGCAAGTCATCTGCTGTGATAGGAGGGATGGGGGAGAGGATGTAGGTGGACGTGAGAAGAGGAGTTGAAGGGTTTGAATAATTGTTTCTGGGGTTGTGGTGAGGGTAGGATATGAGAGTGGTGAAAAAGTCCTGTCTTGGCTGAGGCGGGGTGGGAGGTCGGACTTAAATGTCTTTGCATGGTAGTGAGCGTTTGTATTAAGGCAAAATCAATCAGTGGAGTGAGTTTTCTTCAGCGGCGTTCGGCAGTCTGGAAGCACGCCTGAGCTGTTTGGTAGAGTCTGTGTTGCCAGGGTTGTCTGTTGTTTTGCGGGGATTCTGTTTTGTGTGAGAGGTAGCGACCTGAGTCAAGGGACAGTGGGGATTGTATTGGTTGTAGAAAGTGGTGGCATTGTCTGGTAATTGCAATGAGGAGATAGTGGAAAGAGGTAAAGAGAGTCAGAGAGTATGTGAGGGTTGAGGTTTTGTAGATTCCTGCGGGGTCGTACTGGATATGAGACAGGAGGAGCAGGTGGGGTGGTGATGGGTGGGGGAAGGTGAGCAGGTTGGGTCAGATATGGGGTGGGGGGAGTTTGAGAAGTCAGATAGAGGGCAGAGGCGGGTGAAGATGAGGTCCAGTGTGTGTCCATCTTTGTGAGTGGCTCCTGAGGTCCATTGGGGAGAGGTCAAAGGAAGAACAGAGTGAAAGGAGTTTTTTGGGGAAGCAGAGTGGGGGGTGTTCGATTGGGATGTTGAAGTTCCCATGATAATAGTGGGATGTCGGTGGAAAAGAAGTGGAGAAGCCAGAAGCAAAGTGGTCAAGAAAGGCAGTGGCAGGGCCTGGCGGGTCGGTAGACAACAGCCACTTGGGTTCAGAGGGGGCGTAGATGCGGACAGAGTGGAAACTTAAAAAGGAGAAGAGTGTGAGGGAAGGCAGGGGGTTGGGGCAGGGACAAGGAGAGGTGTCAGACAGGAGGAGGCCGACACCTCCTCCATGCTGGTTACCGGGGCGGGGAATCTGGGCAAGTTGGAGGCCGCTAAAAGAGTGTGCGGCAGGGGAGCCGGTGTCCGGGGGGGTCAGCCAGGTGTCAGTACGACCTAGGAAGAGTCAGTTGCGTGAGATGAACAAGTCATGTATGTATGAGAACTTATTACATACAGACTGCGCATTCCAGAGAGCACCAGGGAGAGGGGTGGGGGGAGCACGGGTCAGAGGGATTTGTATATGGTTGAAGGGATTAGCGGAATTAGTAGTGGTGAGTCTGTTTGAGGAGGCAGAGACAATGGTGGGAATGTGCTGGGGGGGCCTGGGTTGGGGGATATGTCCCCGGAGGCTAGAAGGAGCAGTGAGAGGGTGAGGAGGTGGCAGTAGGAGAGACTGTAGTTTGGCGAGGTTTGTTTGGTGCGGAGGGCATTAACAGTGGGGAAGAGGTTGGTGGTAGCAGACAGGTGTGAGGGTAGAATGCAGGGGGAGATGTAGAGCTCATTGTCCAGCGAGGGAGTTTGTGGATAAGCAGTAAGTGTAAGGAGAGTGGAGATAGCAATGATGAGGGAAAAGAAGAGCATAGTGTTGGATCAATATGAAGATAATACACAATAGGTAGAATTGAAAACAAAAATTTTAAAACAATCTGTACAAATAAAAAAAAGGGATCAACAATTATAGAGTACAAAGAACTATTGCAAAAATTTCTCAGAGAGGTATAAAGAAGTACTAACCACAAATACAGTGAGTAGCAACTTGATAATTAAACCGAATGAGTGAAAAAATAAAATGATAAAGAAATAAAGTAATTACATTTGCTGCAAAAGACAATTTTGGTTAATGTTTAGAACATTTTTCTCATCTCTTGTCCTTAATACTCACCAACAGGTCATGTTTTCAGGATCTCCCATGGAATGCACTGACAATAATTAAAGCACATGTGCAGCATATTTAAAGGGGTTTTATTGTTTGAACTGTTCCTGCCTCACTAATTTCAATGAATGAATTTAAACCCAGGGGTGATCCCTCTCCTCTCGCAGGCATGTCTCTCCTCACTGAAACGTGACACATCATTCTTTTGGGCAGAGGGGGGGAAAGGGTTTGTCTGGAAGACAGCTATACAGCCCCTGCATTCTTTTCTTGCAGAGCCTCGCTTCAGCTCCACAAGCTCCTTGCGTGGTAAACCATTTAAACACCACCTAAACTGATGAAACACATGGAGGAAATGCACACTGCCCCCCTCCCCCTCTGAATCAGCAGGCGTATAACGTGTTATATGGAGGGAATACAGGAGAAAGACTGTGTTATTTGGGGGGACTATGACACACACTACCAGATCATTTACCTTAGACTGGAATATACAGAGCCGCAGCCCCCTTTACAAGGGTTTTTTGTTCGGTTTTAAAAGCCAGAGGGAAAAACACAGAGGGCAGCAACCAATCACAAGGACAGGGGGCAGTCCAGGGCGTTTCCTTCGGGGGTTTTCCCAAGACAGGGGTCGGGAAACTATCTGGCCGTGTCCCGATAAGCAAATCACAGAAAAAGGGGGCGTGTCCCTACTAGCAGCAGCAGAAAAGAAAATAATCCACAGAAAAGCTCCTTTACTATATTAAGTTGACTTAGGGAATTTCAAACCAAATTTTCAAAAAATGCTTATTCTTACTGTCCCCATAAAATGAGATATGATCTTTATAGCAAAAAAATCCCTTTAAGTCACCTGTGCAATGCTAACGAAATTCTGAAAACATGACCCATTGGGGGGCTTGAGAATGAGTTGAGAAAACTCTTTTTTAAAGTTTCCCGAAACCCTTTAAAGGGGTTTTTGCCCCATTTAAAAATTGCGTGGGATCCTCCAAAATGGGTATTTAATCACTTTTTTAAAAAAATGTGATTACAAAAATTGCAGCCTGAGAGAGCTACATTCTGCCTTACCTGCCCTTAGTTATTAAAAGCTTGCACTAGATACAACTGACAAGAGCTGCTGACCGGGCTTGCGGGCTTGCGCAGAGCATACTTCTTATCTGATGAGAGGGAGCTGAAGAAGCTTTTAAGGCACTGGGTAGAAATATGTTGTCTTTTGTATACAGAATCCACTAGTTGTAGTGTGTAGATCCCTGCTTTATCTGATGACAGGGAAAATGAAGGAGCTTTCGAGAGGCTGAAGAAGCTTTCAAGAGGCTGTGGAGAAAGGTGTTGTCTTTTGTATACAGAATCCACTAGTTGTAGTTGGATTATTTGAGTGAACATTTCACACGATCCCTTATGCATGGCTTTGTGCTCTGGCTGTGTCTCTCTCTCTCTTAGCTTAGTGTGGATTGTTTACATTTGCTTCTTAGCAGATAAGGCATGTCCTGGCAAAACAGACTTTAAAGTCTGTTTTTTCACACATGTAAAAGGGGAAGAGCTACTTTAAGTTCACATTTGCTATTAAAATTAACTCTTCTAGTTCCTTCTGAAAAGGGCCGGACCTCAGAGGGTTTTTTTATAAAATAAGATATGGCTGTTTTGGCTGAGATAAGCATTTGAATTAAAGATTTGGTTTCGGAATTTTGATAAAACAATTTTCTAAACAGTTCGTTTTGTTTAGGCGAAAACGTAAAACCAGTAATCTCTAAGACCAAATGGGAGACATTTATCAAAATTTTTTTAATTAAGCGGCATCCCCATCAAGCATGAAGCACAGTACCCTGTTGGCCACATCTTTTCCAACAGAGGTTTGTGGAGCTTGGAAACATATGAGCCAATCTAGAAGGTGAGAGGCACCACCTAAGAAGTATTTTCTTTATTGTTTCTCTGTGGTTTAGACACTTAATAAATTTAGTGGATGTATTGCTGGCAAGGAACCATTCAAAATATGACTTTTAATATTACCCTCTAAAATTGGGATATATAATTCTCTTATTTTACTTATGTCTCTAAACAAACAAAAAATATCATACGCCAAAATACAGCATATATAGTAAATCCACATTAACTGCTCCATAACTCATTACATCATATTACCACTCCAACATGTCTATGTTATAGACATTCACCATATATTTGTGTACATACGGTACCAATACTTACTAGATATCTGTCACTTATTTCTTCCAAGACTAACTTTGTTCCAACCGAAAAAGGCCACAAAATATTGGAAGAGGAAGTAGTAGTAAAAAGGGTAACTGTAAATAATGGGGTCACTAGCAGGGCTGAAGAAAAATAGGTCTAGTTCACCCTATCGAAGGCTTTTCCTGCATTGAGGGACAGAAAAGCAGGGTCAGAGGTGCAGGCACCAGCTATTTAGGCTAGGAGTCAAAGAGATGTCAGGTTGCATCACTGTCTTGATGGCCAGAAACAAAACCCATTTGATCCCTTAGAATTAATTTGGGTAGGAACACATTGATACAGGAAGCGAAGATCTTAGCATAGATTTTGATGTCAGTGTTCAACAGGGAAATTGGTCTATAGTTTTCAGGATTTTTACTGGGTTTAGATATGGTTATGACCACAGCAGAGAGAAGTTCAGCTAGTGGGACTTTGGAGGCGGCTATGTCATTTCATAAATTAGTCAAGTGTGGCAAAAGAATTTCGGAGAATAGTTGATAATATTCATTTGAGAATGAATATTTTGTCTGGATCAGGGGAGTTCGTAGTTTTAGTAGCACATATTACTTTGTGTACAAGTGTTAAAGAAATAGAAATGCTTAGGAGGTCTAGTTGCGTTTGGTCTAGTTTAGCGAGGGAGATGGAGGAAAGAAATTTGTTTATTAAAGGGAATGATGGAGGAGGAAAAAGTGTGTTATTCTGTTCAATAAAATTTGGATGACACATCTTTGAAAACACATAGGGCCACATGTATGAATCTGTTTAGGTCTAAAACTCACTTTTTTGCCCATAGGTTACTATAGGCAAAAGAGTGAGTTTTAGACCTAAACAGTTTCAAACATGTTGCCCATAATGCTGTACAATGTAATTTATTCAGCCCTATGATATTATGATACAGAAAGTTATCTTCGAATATTACTGTTTTTTCAATGGCTTTTGTTTAGAATTAAGAACAAATAGCAAAGAAAGCCATGGAATCAAGATGAACTCAGCAGCATCCATAACTGGCTTCCCAAGAAAGCAAAAAAAAAAATGCTAAAATTTAACCACTTACTGCCACAGTCTTTTTTCACCTCCCTTTCAGAGCCCAATTTTTGAAATATGACATGTGTCACTTTATGTGAGAATAACTTTTTGATACTTTTACCTATACATGTGATTCAGAGAATGTTTTCTTATGACACATTGTGCTTTGAGTTAGTAATAAATTTTGTTCCATACAATCCTTATTTATTGGTTACAAAATATCAAAATTTTGTGAAAAAAATAAAAAAAATGCCATTTTCAAAATTCAAAAATGTCTGTGTGTAAGACAGATAGTTTTTCCAAAGAAAGTAGTGTATAACTAGCATCTACCGTCTGTCTACTGCAGGTTGGTATAATTTTTTAAATGTCTTTTGATTTCTTACAATAGGGGACTTAGAAATTTAGTAATAATTTTTCACATTTTCAAGAAAGTTTGCAACATAGATTTTTTTAGAGAAAAGTCCAGTTCTGGCTTGCTTTTAAGGGGCCTCTATGTTAGATACCCCCATAAATGACCAAAATAAGAAACTGAACCCCTTACAGTATTCAAACAACATTTAGGAAGTTTATTTACTAATTAGGAGTTTCACAGAAATTAAAGCTAAGTGGAGGTGAAATTTCAAAATTGATTCCCCCAATTCTACCATTTTTGAAGATATCCCATATGTGACCCTAGTGTGCTATTTGGCTCAACCACAAGCTTCAGAATAGGAGGAGCAGTTACTGGACTTTGGGGTCTCATTTTCATTACAATTTTCTATAGGCATCATCACAGGTTTGCGGACACCCTAAAAAGACCCTGTATTGGAAATTACACCACTTAAAGGGGTTGTATCATTTCATTAAATTGTCTTCAGAATAAGGGGACAGTGAAAACAAGCAACTTTGCAATTGGATGTCATTTGCAGAGCTGTCTTGTTTTCACAGTCTGCCTTATCTGACTCGGAGTGAGCATGAACAGTGAAGGGGGGGTTGATGTCATCCCCATTCAGTTAAGAAACACCCAGCTGGGAGGGGAAGAAACGCCTCTGGATTTCAGGAACTGAGAGAATCAAGCTTCAAAAAAACAGCCGAACTGATGAAGCAATACATCCCCTTTAAGGAATATATCCAAAGGTGTAGTGAGTATATCAACCCCACAGGTATTTCACTATTTATTTTAGTGTTAGGCTGTGAAAATGAAAGTTCTAGAAAGAAGAAAAGGGCACTGTACATGTTTTTATTTTATTTTATGTTTGTGTTTTATTTTTCTTTTCACTTTTTTCTACTTTTTATTTTACTTTTCTCCACAGGGCACAGCTGGGCATAGTGAAGTCACAGGCAGCCTGGAAGCTTTTGCTAGTCTTCTGGGCTGTCAAGAAAGCCATCTGAGCCTTTGATCATGCTTTAGTGCCTCCAATGGATACACAGGGAGCTAATATACTGTGGGTCCCATGATGCAATTATGCAGGCCCTGCTTGAGAGCTCACACAATGTTTACCTGTACATCTATTTGCGGGAAGTCACACCCGGCTAGTACATACAGGTATGTCCAATGTCAGGAAGTGGTTAAACAAGAAAATAAAGCAAATAATTATCTAATTTTGACAGCTGGTTTACTCAACTGAATGACTGATCTATGGTAATTTTTTAATGTTGAATGTAAATCCTCCTTGAACATTTACAAATGTTATGAGTAGGGTTTGGCTAGGCTCTGGAGGAAGAAATGGTGTGTCTACCTGGTTTCTTGCATAATGTCACTTTGAGTAAGTGGTTGTTTGTTATTTCGACTTTTAGATGATACCATTATTTGGGCACAAATATGTATGACATAAGTAAGCAGTATATATTATAGTATTGTGCAAAATATGGTTCACAGCAAAAGGCTTTCCATATCTTGTCTTCCATACATCTCTGCCTTAATATCCCAATACCTGCCCTTATGTAATCTCCAATCCTCACAGGATCTCTGTCTCAGGTCTTCTCTTGTTTTCTCCACACACAAACACCTCCAAGATTTCTCCTGTGCATCCTCTATACCAGTGTTTCTCAACTCCAGTCCTCAGGACCCACCAACAGGCCAAGTTTTAAGGATTTCCTCATTATTTCACAGTGATTCATTATTGTCAGTGCATTCAGTGGGAAATCCTGAAAATGTGACCTGTTGGTGGGTCTTGAGGACTGGAGTTGAGAAACACTGCTCTATACTATCCAAACACATTGGACTCTTTCACCTTTACAACCTTTAAAAGTGACCTACAAACTCTCTCTCTTCAGGAGTCACCACAATACAATACTGCTGCTGTCACCACACCATCATATGAACTGCTTCTTCTCCCCTCACTTGGAGATTGTACGGCCTGGAAGGCAATTTCCTCTCTTTATCAGTTTTGTATTTAGTATGGATCTGTACCTCTATACAGGTTCTTCTCAATAAATTAGAATATCAGCCAACAGTTTTGTTTTCAGTAATTCAGTTAAAAAAGTGAAACTCATATATTATATAGAGTCATTACAAACAGAGTGAACTTTTTCAAGTGCTTATTTATGTTACTCTTGATGATTATGTCTTACAGATAAGGAAAACCCAAAATTCATTATCTCAGAAAATTTGAATAATTTACCCAAAACATTGTCAAGGGCATCTTAATCATTTTAAAAAGTCCCTTAGTCTGGTTCAGTAGGTGACACAATCATGGGGAAGAATGCTGCCTTGACAGATTTTTGATTGAATAAAGTTTTATTTGCAACCAAAATCGTTTCTAATACATTACAACACGTCCTAGCCAACGAGACGCAGCTCGGGAATATAATTACATTCACACAACATAAAGCATAACACAACAAGTCAATTAAGACATACCGACTACATTACAATACACCTACGATACCAATATTTCTACCATCTAGGGACTTATGTAAATCCCATGCTAATCTTTTTCAATAACTAGCATGCAATAGTACAATATTATCTAGATGAACATTTTCTATTGTAAAACGGTCTAAGTTTGTAACGGCTTTAGACTCTGTGTGGGGAAAGTTTAGTGGGGAAATGGGAGGCGGTTATGCAGGAGGGAGGGTGGATTACACAGGGCCGGAAGATTTATTAAACATAATATGCAAAATGCACACAGTGGGGGAAGAGGGTTATGGGAAAAGGACAATGATTAAGCAAATAAGCAATACAGGCAAATAAGCAATTAAGTCGTCGTTCCCTGAAAGATCTATTCCGGATGTTTGTAGTCTTGGAGCTGGCTGTGTATTAGCCGCCGGACATTCATTGAACCGACATGCCTCTTCTCTGTGCAGTATGTAAGGCGGTTCCTGGTGATCACCATTAGAGCGTCCTTAAAGCAGTTCATAAGGCGCCAGGCCTCTGATGGCCGCAACTTGTGTTGCTGTACCCCAGGAAACAGCCCATTATTGCACGGACGTGTGCTTTTTATGGTTTCCATGGGTACGGAGTCCTAAGTTCGATGCTGTAGCGAATCCAACAAACGCTGTGCAAAGGGGCATTCCCAGGAAAAGATGGAGTTGCGGTTCTCCTCCAAAAGGGACCACGCGGGCAATACGCTTTTTACCAGGTTCCGGGCTTGCATGAAGGAACGGAGGGGCAGACCCCCTGGATTAGCCATCACGACATGTATTGTGTTCAGTTGGTGATCCTGCAAGAAGAAACCAGTTCCAAAAACCGTTGGTAGCGGTTAGTTCGCCCGGCAAATCGGGGGATGTCTCCAACGGTGTCTTTGGCTCTGATGAGCTTGTGGATTACCTTGGAATTTCCACAATTATCGGGCTTCATACCCCTCACAGATGGTCTACCTCACGAACGGGGTCGACGTCCAAATAGAACCAAAGGCGTCTCCCAGTTGGTATGGGAACTGATTCCCACCCCATGCCACGCCAAAGGGGGCAGGACAGGAATAGGTCGGGAAACGGATCTGCACGCAGAGCCGCTCTTCTGGTCGCTCGAGGTGCGGCGGATGCAATCGCAAACATAAAGAAAGCCTCAGCAAGGTGGGGATATCCGGGATGCCTTTCCCACCCTTCCGAGTGGAATCCTTGTAGAGAAGGCTCAGCTTGACGCGATCCATCTTCGAGACCCAAATGAAGTAGAAACTCGGACCTTGGTAATGGGCACGACACCGGTGGCGAGGGGGGGCAGGCCCTGACGCGGTGTAGAGACGAACCAGACAGAGATTCTCGTTACGCAGATCAATGCTTACATTCCAGCGGTGAGACTCCTGAGGTATCCAAAGATCCGTTCCGTGAGATTGACCTTTAACTAGCGACTCATGCCAAGACTGTGGGGAGCGATCCTTCTTTGCCGACCAGACTCCCAGGACATATACTTGATGAAAATCCGGTTGCACTTGAAAGGGGGGAAAAGGGGCGGGGGAGGGTAGACGGCTAGCCCAATTTCCAAAGATCATGGGCTTCCGACTTCGCAGTTGACCTTTGCACATGAATGCCTTGCCGAACTCCTCTGCAGGTCTGGGACGAGCAGCCCGTCACCAGACGCTGGTCGGCGCAGCAAGACCGTCACGTCGTCCATGTAGAGCGAGCACTTGACTTTCGTAGCGGTCCGGGTCCACAGGTGCGGTGATCCCTCTGAATCTTTCTCCATTCTGGCGGTTTGCCGCACAGTAGGAGTTCTATGCAACACACATAAATGAAGAGGTGAAAGAGGACAGCCTTGTCTGATCTCGGACAAGTATGGGAAGGGAGTCAGTCTTCCTGCCGTTCACCAACACCAGCTGTATAATGTCAACGATTCAATCAAGCGTTTAAGGGAAGTAGCAGAACATATCGCCGAAACCAAGCTTGCGCAATGCCGGTAAACCCATGAAGAACGTGGGGAGTCGAGCGGTCGAAGGCATTCTACCTGATCAGATGACCAGGGGCCGCGGGTGTTGCCGGCGGCTTAGATGTAGTGGTCCGTGTCCCTCACCAGAGCGAGACTATCCGCGTTCCTGCGACAGGAAACGCCGCAGGTCTGGTACGGGTTTATGACGCCGTCCGATGTCGATTTTAGCTTATTCAGCCATTGCCTTTGCCGGATATTGTTGTCGATGTTGAGCAGGGAAAATAGGGCGCAGTTCTTGAGATCGCACATCTCTCCCTTGCGCTTAATACAAAATGGTTATCATGCCCTTCTCTCAGCGGACTGAGGGCATTTTCTGCCCTCCGCCGCCATCTGCTATAGCCTCCAGCAGGTCGGGAACAGATTCAGGTCGCACCAGGAGCCATCGTAAAGTTCGGTGGGAGGACCGTCGCTGCCCGGGTCTGCCGGGTTTCTAAAGGATTTGGGCGGCAGACGATACAGCTCCTCTACCGTGAGGGTGGGCATTCAGGGCGGTCAGCACCTGCGGAGAATCATGAGTCGTTAGCGTTACCTGCACAGAGAACTGTCGCCTATGTCGTAATCTGTGGGGTGGTGTTGGGGGCGTAAGGTTCTCGATAGTAAGTCTGAGACGCACCCCATACCTCACCTTCCTTACCCGATTCTCAATGTTCCCGGTCTATCTCTCAGTCGTTCAGAGGTGTGCTGTGTGGCCGGCGTGGTATCGTCCACTAAAGAAAAAAAGAGGTATCACTCTCATCCTTTCTCTAGGGTTCACCTTGGACGCAAAAGAGGATTTGCCGAGATTCCTCCTCAAAGTGCCTTTTCAGGCCCTTACTTGGCCTCCTACCAGCTCTCCCCGTCGTCCAAGCCGCAAAGCTGGAGGTCCTCTGCAGGGAACGCAGCTCTCGTTGCATCGCTCTGAAGGCCCTCTTTTCCTTTTTCGACACGGCCTGCTGGCGGCCATTTCGCTCAAAGAAGCTTCGATACTTCCACCTTCACTAACTCCCCACCAATCGCAGAGGTTAGAGAAGAATACCTTGTCATCTCCTCCAGACAGGATAGGGCCGCACGTCTCTAAGTTCCTCGAGCACGTCTTCCTAGCCCATACAGGGAGCAGTTCAGCTTCCAGGAACGGGCCCGGCTTAGGGAAGCCTGTTGCCCAGGACCCCTGGAGAACTGAATGGCCCTGTGGTCGGAGAAGAATGAAGCGGGGGACCATAGAGAACCTTAACCTGCCTGACCGCTTCGAGACGATGACAAAGTCAATCCATAGAGCGATTGAGAAGCCGTCGGACCGGCTCCCACGAATAGTTCAGGAGCCTTTGCCATACAGCCCCACTACGTACTCAAGGGAAGCCTCTGTTCGTCATTCTCTATAAGCTGTTTGGTCGTGACATCCAGTTTTATACGATGAGATGCCAGAAACTCCTGCCGGTCCGCCTCTATAGGACAGTTGAAGTCGGACGGACATCACACGCCCACTCTCCCGCTTCTGGTGGTAGCAAGCTGGGCCCCGCAGTAACACTGGAGAAGAAGATGCTCCAGGCGGTGGCCCTTGGTCCGGGGGGTAGCGACACGGTTGATGAAAACCGAACCGATTCCCCAGGCCACAGGTGCCGTCCACGACAAATAGCCTGCCGCTAGACTGAGCTCCGGACCGATATAAAGCGTGAAACCCGCTCCCCTGAACAAGATGGGCACCCTGCGGACTTGCAGATCGCCACATCCGCCTGTCAGAAGGAAGGAACCCGTGAACCAAACGCCCTACAGGGAGATGGCGGTGGTAAGTCACTGCTCGATCAAAGAACAATCTGTAAAATGTAAAACATTCTGCTAATGACTGGAAAGAAAGGTTTAATACTGTATGGCATCTAGTTCTATCTCTACATGCTCCTCACCATTTATCGCTAAAGATGGTTATAATTAGCCCATGTTATTGAGGAAAAGGACATGGTTCGACCCAATACTTTACCACCTTATCCGATGAACCCGTCGGCCGCGGGGGGTCATCTTCTGCACTGTAATACTGGCCTCTTCTTGGGACGCCATACATGAAGTCCTTCCAGTGTGGTTCTGGTTGGCACGGTGCTTAGGGACCTAAGGGACCTCGATTTGGTCCTCGTAGTCGCTGTCATCTCCCCGTCGTCGGTGAGAGTTTCCACCAATCTGCTCAACTGTTTCCTCTCTATCGACGTGGTACTGGGGGAGGTTGCTCCTCAACTCTCGATGATTTTTTTGCTGGTTTACTGGGGGCGGCGACGTCCTCTCTGCTGCTTTCCTCTTTTATTGCAGTACCTGGGGGGCGATGAGGGGGGAAAGCCTGCAGGGGAGGAGGGGTGAGGGGGGGGTCAGAGGCTGGAGGGGGCTTAGCCACGGGGGGGGGGGGGGGGGCAGGAGAAGGAGAGGCGGGGGCGGGGGAGGATTACAACGGAGTTCGGGGGGATGGTGAAAGAAATGACCTACGCGGGGGATGGGGCCGCGGGCGGGCAGGTGGGGGACCTCTTCTGCCTCACTTACCTGTGTTCTTGGCTGGGAAGGACGCCGGAGCAGGCCTTGGCGGGGGCCGGCTTCCCGTACGGTCTAGCTGGGGCTTGTGCCGCTTACCTTAGGCCAAAGACCTTCTCACTTTTCGGACTATCCCTGTAAGGGGAGAGACTAGCCGCAGAGGTTCTTGGATATGGCGTGGTGGGACAAAATTCTTGGTCTCGTGTCCCGTTGACAGGCTGTTCTGGCAGGGAGTCTCCTTGCCAGTCCTTAAAATCTATGCCCTACATATACCCACCTCAATACAGGTCTGCGAGTTCTGTGGGAAAGAATATACCAATGACCAAGTAAGATGAACCCTAAATAGAACTGCTGGGGCAAGTCTGCACGACCACGTACCCCCGGAGTCTCTGTCCTTGTGTAGCCGCTCCACGCACAGACCATCTGCCTGTCCAAAAAGCCCATACCCGATGAGGGAATCGGGGTTGGTTCCCTCCACACATAACAGTTACCGCTGAGAGGAAGGTCGGATATCTTTTGGCTAGGGGCATTATGCGGGTTACCGCAAGGAGACAGTTATCCGTTTCTCCTCTTTCGAATGGGCAGCTCCCCAACGAAACGAGGAGATGAGGCCGAGAAGGGCGAATGGGTACGGCGGTTCTTGTCGGCCTCCCAGTATCACTTCCTGCAAGCGCTGATGAAGCAATAAGTTTAGTAGAAAAGGGCCCCGGTAACAAAGCTTGGACAATGAGGGGTTTTGGCCCGACTGAAGCCCTGGTCATTATCATCTTTTTGGCAAAAACAGTATGCAGACACTGTCAGGCGTCCTACCATCCACCTCTCGAAGTTTCGACAGCGCCACCGTCTGCATCATCCACGGTTTCCAGTTTAGGAGTCCGTGGCTGGGGTTTCGGGGAAGGCCTTCGCCTGAGAGGTTTCAGGGAGGCTATGATGGAGGGGTACCTGGGTTGGCAGCCGCAGCCGCACGCTGACTTAACCATCGAGAGTGGTGGAGGGGCTGGATCCTTGTCTTGGGCGATTGGCATGGGGGAAGTGCGGCTGCTGGGCTTCGGATCCGGCCAAGTATGGGTCTCCTCCGTAAACTTCTTTTGTGGTCCTTGCCGAGGAGCATGAATCTCTGACAAAGGACTACAAAGGAAAAACAAGTAACAAAAAGATTACTTCTTGGGGGCTACTGCCTGGGGGGGCAGGGTCATCACTCCATAGTCGAGGGGGGCTGAGATTCTCCGGGCGGAGCTCTATTCTCTGCTGCAAGAAAACAAGGGGGGGGGCGTCGATCAAATGCTCCCTCAGCGAAGGGGGGCAGGGGTGTCCTCGGCGTCGGTGGGCAGAAAGAAGAAAGCCGGGTCTTTTGGGGGCCTCGAACAATGTAAGTGGAGTTCCTCCGGAAGGCAGGGGGGGGATCCTCAAAGCAGGCTGGGACTCCTGGATGCTGGGGGTGTCACTCGAAGCCAAGGGGGTCTCATACTGGAAGCAGGGGGAATCCTCAAACGATGTAGGGGGGCGTCCTCAAGAAGCCGGGGTTCCTCCTCCTCACGATGCAGGGTCCCTGTAGTCCTTCGGGGTGCACCGTGTCGTCTCTCTTCACTCTTTGCGGTGTCATCTGGAAAGTCCTCTCGGTATCGCTGGAACAAAAAAAAACCAAACCCTCTGGGATTATTCCGCCTTGTGTTTCAGCTCTTTTCAGCATCCTCATAGCTGTTTGATCGGATTCTTAAAAGAACAGATTTTTTCTACACTTGATCTTTGCTGCCTTGACAGATGTCCAGAAGACAATCATTGACACACTCCACAAGGAGGGTAAGCCACAACAGGTCATTGCTAAAGAAGCTGACCGTTCCCAGAGTGCTGGATCAAAGCATTTTATGGAAAGTTGTGTGAAGGTAAAAAAGTCGTGAGGTAGAAAAAAGGTGCACAAGCAACTAGGAAAAACTGCAGCCTTGATAGGATTGTTAAGAAAAAGGCTATTAAAAAAATTTGGTGTCGATTTCACAAGGAGCTCTGGCCTCAATGCTGGGAGTCAGTGCTTTGACAAGAGCCATCACTCACAGAATATCAATGACATGGGTACAAGGGTCGCATTCACAATGTGGTCAAGCCACTCGATGACCAATAGACAACACCAGAAGCGTCCTTACCTGGGACAAGAGAAAAATATAAATGGACTGTTGCTCAGTGAGTAAAGGTGTTGTTTTACACAGATGTAAGTAAATTTGCTTTAATTTGAAAATTTCAAGGGTCCAGAGTCTAGAGGGACTCATAATCTGATCTGCTGAGGTTTTTAGTGTGAAGTTTCCACAGTCACGGATGGTTTGGGAAGCCTATGTCATTGCTGATTTGCAGTTTCATCTTTGTTTTAATCTATGACCAAAAGGGTGTGGCAGCCGTTCTACTAGGGAAAAATTGTAGAGCACTTCTAGCTTCCCTCTGCCAACAAAAACTTTTCTTATTGATGGAATTTTTATCCTTATATATAGAGAAACTTGGACCTGTCCAAATGGCCAAATAGTACCTAATACCTGGTTTTATTAAACCACAATATCACTGTCCTTGATTGGCCAGAAAACTTGCCAAACCTTAACTGCCTAGAGAATCTATGGGGTATTGTCAAGAGGAAGATAAGAGACACCAGACCCAACAATGATGATGAGTTGAAGGCTGCTATCAAAGCAACCTGGGCTTCCATAACCACACTGCAGTGCCACTGGCTGATCGCCTCCATGCCATGCCGCATTAATGCAGTAATTAATGCAAAATTAGCTCTGACCAAGTATTGAGTGCATTTACTGTACATGCTTTTCATTTGGCCAAAAATTCTGTGTTCCAAAGTTTTTTTTAAAGTTGGTCTTATATAATATTCTAATTTTCTGAGATAATGACTCTGGGGGTTTCCTGGGCTGTAAACCATGATCATCTAGATTAATATAAATAAACACTTGAAAAAGTTCACTCTTTTTGTAATGACTTTATATAATATGTGTTTCACTTTTTCAATTGAATTACTAGAAAAAAAAAACTTTTGGCTGATATTCTAATTTATTGAGAAGCACATGTATATACTGTATGTAAACCTCCATAGTACAGAACACCTTGTCACCATGTGTCTGAGTCCTACACATGTTGTTGGTTAATGTCTATAAAGCCAAATACTCATGGCCATTACTAGGTCAGTGTTGGCAGTACTCTTGTCAGGGGCCCTGATCCAAGGGACCTGCTGATGTGATGCAAGACAGGAACTGGCAGTAGGTAAGGGGCCCAGATGCTCTGGCTATATGGGGACCTGAAACTACTTATGTCAGTTCTCCTAATTAAGATTACTATGTGGCAGGATGGTCTATGAATTCTAATGGTGAATGTTGAAGCTTTTTACAATTTTTGTTATGTTCTGAAGGCTATAATATTTCAGGAAACCTAGCATTCAGGCGAGAGACTCTTGCCCCCTTGCAGCAGACACATCAGTGCCCCATAGTAAATCATTATACTATCTTCCACTGTATCAGAGGGACCCTTTAAAAAAAAAAAAAAAAAAAAGAATAACCAATACCCCCAAAAGGAGCACTGCCCAAGCTGCTCTAATGGGTCCTCTGATCACAACTTTTTTGTAGACAGGCTGGTGTCATGTCCCCTCCTAAAAAAAGTCGCAGTAGAAAAAATATTTTTTTAAGGGCAACCCACCCTAATCATATTTATACAAAACTTGCATGGTCCTTAAATTCTGGGTTTTGGTTACAAGACCTCTTTCTTTCTCATATTTGCTGAAAGGTTTTCTATAAATTTCATCACTTGTCTAGACATTACAAAAGGAAGTCAAAGTTGTCACACCAACCCCAGACCTTTATCTCTGTTCGGTTATATTATTAATTTAATGATGTTTGGAATCAGTCTAATAATGTTGTGTTTGGGTCCAAGTAGGGTTTAGCGTTTAACGACAAAGTTTAATTCGGCCATTTTTAGGTGAATTTGGGAAAAATTTAATTTTACGCGATTTTAGGTAATCTGCAGATAATCTATTTCTACGCGCCCTTTTCGGCGCTTGCTGTCATTTTGACGGCCGCAAATCATTAGAGCAAAAGGAGAGGGTGAGTTGGTTTGTGCGAATCATGTTTTTGGGTGTGTATGTTGTCATTGGCTGGAAAAAACCTTTCCTCGTTTTTATAGAACAGGTTTCCCCCGTTAGTATCGTGTTTAGTGTCTTCCCACTAGAGAAAGAGTGTGCTTTTTCTCTCAAACAGCTCAGCTGAGCAAGTTTTTCTTTATTCATAAAAACAAAATTGCTTTTAGCAGGGACTTTGAATTTGGGGAGATTAGAGAATTTTTTCTTTTGTTGTTAGACAGAGACTTTTAAAGAAGCTTAGCGCTGTAAACCCCTGGGGGGGGGGGTTTGGGTGCAGAAGATAGGCAGAAGGTGGCTTTGGAAGGAGGGTGTATATTTTGCAGCCCGACTCTGCTTGAACCGCATTTAAATGGGTTTTTTAAAATTTTTGGCCGCACACCTCACCCTGAGGTGAAATTTACCTTTTATTTTTTGCCCCCCCCTTGTACTTTTAAATTGGATCGAAATTTTTTCTAGAATGTTGCTGTGC
>JAODAL010058144.1:5000-22263 GCA_025379985.1 Phyllomedusa bahiana
TTACATACACAATCCAATATCAGCAGCACACTATCAACTAAAAACCTATCAAAAGGCACATAGGAATTTTTGAAAAAGCATTTCTGCTACCTGGGATAAATGAACAATTTTTGAGGTTCTTAGTTCACATTTTTGATCAAAACTGCTTAAGCCAATCAGCAAGGAGACCTCAAATGCAGGTGGGAACTTGCACTAATGTTACCTCTGTTCAGACCTCCATACTTCAGGGAGTGAAGGCACCAGCTACTAAGTACACTGCACTGATTTAAAAACCTGTGAAGGTGGGTGGAGTGTGAAAAACCAACAAGGAGGCAGCCACTCCTCCATACAGAAGCTAGAAAACAATATTTGGTTTTGCACATTCAAAAACTTTTTTGAAAAAAATGAGCATAGGTGCACACTGGTGTGGCAGCAATAGTCATACAATGCAGTATACCTAGTAGCTGGTGCCTTCACTCCCTGAAGTATGGAGGTCTGAACAGGCCCTGAAAGAGAGGCAACGTTAGTGTAGGACCCACCTGCATTTGAGTTCCCCTTGAAGATTGGGAGGCGGGCTTAAGCAGTTTTGACCAAAAATTTGAACTAAGAACCTCAACATTTTTTCATGTATCCTGAGTAGCAGAAATGCTTTTTCAAAAATTCCAATGTGCCCTTTGATAGTTTTTTGGTTGTTAGTGTGCTACTGATATTGGAATGTGTATGTATATTGCTGCCACAACAGTGTGCACCTATGCTCATTTTTTTCAAAATTTTTTTGGATGTGCAAAACCAAATATTGTTTTCTAGCAGATGTGAACTTGGCCGTATTTGCGGGAACTAGTTTTGTAATCCATTTTGTAACTAGTTGCCTGTCACTTTAAATGGGCATGTCACACTTTGAGAGGCCACTCAGTGAACATTATTACCTGTTGTGACTCATATAGATGTATGATATTACGCTGCATATTTTTGTTCTTAGCTTACTACTGGCAAATAGACATGCATGGAGGTGTTATTAAATTAGGTTATTACTCCAGGAAGGTGTAGTTAAGTGATAAAGTTGCAGGAATTTTGGAACTAAGGGTAAAATGTAAGGAGACCCCTGAAAGAAGAAGAAACAGTGCTGTTGGCTTCACAAAAGGCCTCATCTAGTGGTGGGATTCCAATTTCCCGCTACAGATTTCCCTTACTGTTGTTGGAACTGTAGCAGAAATTCTAATTCCATGCGTGCCCCTAGCTGCTGAAAGTGGCCATTCTGGCATAACAGGCAGCAGAGGTGGCCACAGAAGGAGGAGAGAGGAGGAGGACACGACCCAGTGACGTACATACCAATGTTTTCTCGCCTCTCTAAATAGGTGGTAAAACTGCTGGTAGAGAAGGGAAACTAGACAACCCAACTTCGCCCCTACCTGCAAAATTCAGGCCTAGCAGGTGGTAGAAGTGACAACAAGAGGAGAAGGAGGACCCGGCTTAATTATGTACACAATGCTGTTTATTCTCTTTTCTAAATGGGTGGTATAATGGCTGGTACAGAGGGGCATTTGCCTCTACCTGCAAACAAAGACCATTCTGGCATAACAGTAAGCAGACCTGACATCAGGAGGAGGAGAAGGACACGGCTTAGTTACATACACGCCAATGTCTCCGATGGATGGTAAAATTGCTGGGAGAGTGGGGGCACCAGACAGTGCCAATATTGCCCCTACCTACAAACAGCAGTCATACCAACCTAGCAGGTAGGAGAGGTGGCTACAGAAGGAGGTGTGAAAAGGACATGGCCTAGTTACATGCACACCACTGTTTCCTCTCTTCTAAAAGGCTGGTAAAGTGGCTTTTAGAGAGGAGGTACCAGACAGCGCCAACCTTTCTCCTACCTTTAAACAGCAGCCATACTGGCATAGCAAGTGGCATGGGTGGCCACAGGAGGAGGTGGGATATGGGCATGGCTTAGTTACATGCAAACCGCTGTTTCTAAAAGGTTGATAAGCAGCTAGTAGAGAGGGGGCACCAGACAGCGCCAAACTTTCTCTTACCTTGAACCAGTGTCCACACTGGCATAGCAGGCGGGAGAGGTGGCTACAGAAGGAGGTGGGATATGGACATGGCCTAGTTACATACACACCAATGTTTCATCTCTAAACGGGTGAGAGGGGGCACCAGACAGTGCCAATCTTTCTCCTACCTACAAAATGCAGCCATACCAACCTAGCAGGCGGGAGAGGTGGCTACAGAAGGAGGTGGGATATGGACATGGCCTAGTTACATACACACCAATGTTTCATCTCTAAACGGGTGAGAGGGGGCACCAGACAGTGCCAATCTTTCTCCTACCTACAAAATGCAGCCATACCAACCTAGCAGGCGGGAGAGGTGGCAACAGAAGGAGGTGGGATATGAACATGGCCTAGTTACATACACACCACTGTTTCCTCTATTCTAAAAGGTTGTTACAGCAGCTATTAGAGAGGGGGCACCAGCCAGCGCCAACCTTTCTCCTACCTTTAAACATTGGCCACACTGGCATAGCAGGCAGGAGAGGTGGCTACAGAAGGAGAT
The DNA here is from genome assembly GCA_025379985.1 of Phyllomedusa bahiana. NCBI lineage: Eukaryota > Metazoa > Chordata > Amphibia > Anura > Hylidae > Phyllomedusa > Phyllomedusa bahiana. Next base: position 7,536 of record JAODAL010058144.1, read on the forward strand.
GAGAAAAGGGCACAGCCTAGTTACATACACACCATTGTTTCCTCTCTTCTAGAAGGTTTATAAAACAGCTAGTATAGAGGAGGCACCAGGGAGCACCAACCTTTCTCCTACCTTCAAACAGCAGCCATACTGGTATAGCAGGTGGCATGGGCAGGGCTGCCATCAGTCATCTATTAACCATTTTAGGGCCTCATACAGCAAAATCAAATGGGGCCCCCACCCATTACTAGTTCCTATTTTTTGACATATCAGTGGGCCCCTTTTGATTAGGGCCCTGACATGAGTGCTGCCCTATTGGCACCCCTGGGCATGGGTGGCCACAGGAGGAGGTAGAAAGGAGAGGAGGATATGGCCTAGCTATATATCGCTCCTCTCTAAAAGGGTGATAAAACGGCTGGAAGAGTGGGGGCACTAGACTGTGCCAACCTTGCTCCTATCAATAAACAGCAGATGTTTTTGCATAGCAGGTGACAGAAATGGCCACAGGAGTAGGTAGGAAGAGGAAGACTAAGGCCATGTCCCCACGGCACGGTTTTTCAGCCGGTTTTCAGTTTTGAAAACCGGCTTCAAACCGGCTGAAAAACTTTTACACTGACCTTAATGGAAAATCTGTGCAGCGGTCCCCACTGCACGGATTTTCTGCCCGGCGGCTTTTCGGACAGAAGATGACTATGTGTATGTGAAGGGGGAGGGCTTTTCTCTGCAAACCACGGAGAAAAGCTGTCCCCCAGGGACCGTGTGCACGGAACGAAAACAGGACAAATACCGGTCGGATAAACCAGCCGGTATTTGTCCTGTGCTGTGTGAATGGCCCCTAAGCCTAGTTACATACACATCACTGTTTCCTCTTCTATCGAAAAGTTTGGTAAAGGAACTAGAAGAGAGGGGGCACCAAACAGACCCAACCTTGCTCCTGCCATTAATGAGTGGCCATACTGGCATAGCAGGCAGCAGAGATGGCCACAAGAGGAGGTGGAAAGAGGAGGAGGACACGGCCTAAATATATATACAACAATGGCTCCTCTCTAAGGCAGTAAAACTACTGGAGATAAGGGGCATTAGACAACACACTGTACAAAGAAGGCAAAGCCTGTTTCGCAACACAGGACCAATTTGGGGCACTGGTACAGATTTGTTCCATGAACCTGCTTCTCCTAAACACTAATTTTACCGAACTGGTGAGAAATTGTTGGATACCACTAATGGCAGAATGGACAGTGACCACTGGGACTAGATAGGGACCAGCTGTGGATGTAGGTGAGGTGCAGGATTCTGTGTGAGTTGATTCTGAAGGGATGTAGGCAAGTGGCATCATCAACCTGTAAATAGCTATCCCACAGCCCCAATGTACTCCCTAGATCTAAAGTCAGCCAGACATCCTTTAGAGAAAACTGTAGCTGAGTCTGCAGTGGGAACTGGGGCTAAATCCATAATCCTGGTGGGCTGGTTAAAATGAGAACTGGTTGTCATGTAAGCCTATAAAGTAGCTTGGATGGTCAGGCCTGTGAGTATGGTCTAGCTTATAGGCTCTGGATAGTAGACTCAAATACAGACGCTACTGTAAGTAGTAGGCTTGGCATACTTGACACTGGAAGGAGAGATAGGATAAAGTCCATTGTATGGGGTCCAGCTATGACCAACTATCTTCTAGTTTTGGAGTAGAATTTGAGGTGGGAGTTTATGAGACCGATCAGTGCCAGTAATGAGAACTTACTGATAGGAACCACATCTGACCTAAGATGAGTGCCCTTGAGGTCTGATGTCAGCAAGTAAAGGTATGTTCACACGGTCGAATTTTGGCGCTTTTATCGTCGTATTTGCGCTCTAATACAAGCGAGATGCGCGGCACAATTACGTTAATCCATAGCTCTCATAGAGAACTATGGATTACGCCTCCTTACGATCATATTGTAGGCGCGGGGAGATAATTGACATGTCATTTATTCACGGCGCGTAAACGCGGCGAGTAATGACAGTCTATGCCAGCCCCCCCCACGTCGCGGCAGTACGCGCTGATCAGCGCAACACCCAAACACCCGGCGTAATTGCGGGGCGTACTGTACGCCCCGCAGTTACGCTGTGTGAACATAGCCTAATGCAGAAAGTGTCAATGAGGTGAGCAAAGAGGCTCCTGTGAAAAGAACAGGACCCTGAATCTAGACTGCTGGGTTGGATATTGGCCTACTTCTATATCCATTATAATATTCTGTAACATTTAAGAATTTGTGCCTCCCGGTGTGAAAGTAACAGCTAAGTTGTGTGCCTCTGTTAAGAATTGCTTCCACCAAGATTGCTGTACCGCGCTGTATGAAAAAGTTCAATAAACTTATGAATTACATCTGTCCATATTTGTCTTCCTTTGAAGGGAAACCAGCATGAGTGAAGAGAGATCCGAACCCCATGGTACAAGATAATAGAGGGCAGCAGAAGTCACTTCACATCGGTTGTTGGGAAAAGCAGATCATATTCTTCGTCTTATTCATCTCCTCACAAAGATTTAACATGATGGAAGTTCTGCTTCTTGCTATTCCCGTCCTGTGTTCTCTTACCCCACAATCCAGTCTGGATATAAACATTTTTCATTTTGCAAGTATTTGAGAATTCCCCATTGCTTTACAGGTTAAAGCCGGAGCTATCCCTGTGCCATTACTTATGCATAAGTGAAAGTATAATGGTATGCAGAAAAAAAAGGAGTAGTTCACGAAGAGAAATTATTTACAGCAAGGAAATCTCAAGGTCATGCTTTTGAATACACATGAATTTTTGCACAACAATTAAAGGCTGTTCTGCATAGCGGAGCTTCTCCATTATAATGAGGCTTTTCTATGTTTTATGGCGGCAAGTAAACTCTGTGCTGCACATTTAACAGGATGGTTTTTTTAATTTAATTCAAGCAAAAAAAAAATTAAATGGCCTTCTACTTCCTCAAATAGAAAATTCTAAATTCCATCTCCCTAAATCGGCAATGTCAATGCCTAGACAACAGGTAGACAACTAATGGGCACCAGGGTGGAGCAAAGAGCAGTAACTAAATAAAAACAAAATGCCTGCTTCAACACCAGACTTGACCCCCCTATGTTTTTAAAGAGGTTTTCTCATCAGTCTGTTTCACAGAGCCTGCTCGAAACAGCTATCTTCAGGCTCCCACTTCCTGTTCATGCTGTGGTTGGTCCTAGAGCAGTGATTTACTACTATTAGCAGAGACTGGCATTGGGACATTGGTCAAGAAGGAGTTTTAATGACAATGTACAAGGCTACAGAGCTCTAAAGGGGTAAAGATTGTCAGTAAAAAACATAACAAGCTACCGTGTTGCTGATAAGACACAGCAGGGAGCGATGTTACCATTCCAGCCACAGCTAGAGCAGAGAAAAGCGGTCGTAACCTAGGAAACATTCTGTTATCTACCAGGAGATAGGAACTGCTGAAATTCTGAAATCAAGCAAAATCAGATCAGCAATGTATTTGGTAATAGTATTTAGTTACCTTTGTTTAAAACTAACCAATGTGGTAATAAGGAGCTTACTTAGTTCCCCCCAGGTTGTAGTCATGCTGAAACAAAACCAGTTGCCACAAAGCTGGAGTGGGTCACTTGTCTTTGTATTTTGTAATGTCTTTGTATTTTGCAGCATCTATATTTCAGTTTACTGAAATTTAGGGGTTAAATTCAAGAAATTACCATACACAAGGGGCCGATCTAGGACTGAAACCCGGGAGCTGGGGACAAAAAAAAGGAGGGCGCGAAATGTTACAAAGTAAAAAAATACAGTGCATATTAGTAAGACTGATTTCAAAGCATTCAGTGCATTCTCTGACACTATCAGTAGCATCTGTGACACCTGTAGACATCTTTGACACATGTAGAAGCATTACTCTGACCTCTGCTCCATTCCTCACAACTTTTAATAAACTGAAAGAGTCCTACATCAGGTGTGTTTAGTCATGACCTTACCTGTGCTCAAACACATTTAATCCTGCCCAGTCACCTTCAGCAGACCAGCACCAAAATAGTAGCATTGATCTATGATATGTAGATGTATCATTTGGATGTGAAGGGAACATATATTTTATACACATAAATATATAAAATATATGTATTAAAGACAACATACCTGTAAGACAAGTTTCTATGGGTAGTAACACACCTCTATAATCAGTCATCCAAAATAATATATGTAAAAAATATCAGCACCAAGCTACTAGGACTTATCCCCACAGCAAGGGTTATTGTTATCCTTACTTGGCCAAACCATTTTCCCAAGGTCAATTTTGTCAACAATGCTACCATACAATAGAAAAATATTACCACCGTACCATAACCTCATATTACCACTACATAAGTATTGAATAAGACAACTATACTGTTCCTATTTAGAAACCATTACACTAAGACAAATATTGCTGCCTTAAAGTGATCATAAAGTAATGTATCAGTTGTAGGGTATTCAGACAAGTAATTACAGTACATGGAAATCCAGTGACTCACATATGTCGTCTTCTCTGATCAGTTATTCACTTTCCTTTTTACTCGCCACCCAGCATAAACTGCAGGAATTTACTGCAAATTGTCTGCAGCACCTCACTTTTCCTGCATCCTCCCCATTTTTCCCCACCTTTACTCAAATTCCTCTCATTAATGCCCCACCCTTTGGAGTCCTATTAGTAGTAATATCCCCTCGGTGCCCAACTTAGAAATAGTGCTTCTTAAACAGCAATAATACCCCCTTATGTGCCACACACAGTAATAGTGCACCTTAAATAGTAATAGTGCCCCCTTATGTGCCCCAAAGCGTTACAGCATCCCAAAACAGTTATTGTGCTTCTTTTAGTATCTCACTGTGTAGTAGTGCCACAAAAGAGGTATATAGCCCCTTGGAGCCCCCACACACTAGTAATGTCCCACATTATGCCTCACACAGAAAAAGCGCCACCAAACAGCAATAGTGCCCCTTAGGCCTCACACAGTAAAAGTGCCCCATAAAGTTATATGGCAATCCTGCTGCCTCCACACCGTTAGAGGACACCTTTGTGCCCCTGCGTTCTACAACAGGTATGGTGGGTGTGGGATCCAATGACACAGTTAAATAGGTTATCAGAGGATACAGGGGCATGTGCTGTAGATTTCCAGGACATGTGGCAGACTCTAAAAGACAGCCATAAAAGACATGGACTATCCTGTTAGATCTGGGACAGCTATGAGGTCTTGGTGCAGTAGTCCCCTTAAATTCACCCCTGCCCTTCACATTCCATTACAACTAGTTCGCTCACTACGCCGAATTTCCCGACAAAAAATAACTTCGTTCCGAATTACTTCAGCACGAATCATGTTAAAAAACAGCTATTTCCAGGCTACACAGAGCCTGCAGGGTGCTGTAGAACGTTGTGCCATGCTTAAATATGCAGAGGGAGCTTGGTTTGGTCTTCATACAATGTTGTGTTTAGTATGACACACACATGACTGCCGCCGCTCTTAGAATCGCTTCACTATAAAAAATTTCCCCGGGCACTTAAGAGGGCAAAACTGACCAAAAAACTGAAGGGGGAATGTAGCCTGATAAAGTAATGGCAGCGACAGCTGGAAAAAAAACAAGCTGAGGGCTCAGGTGGCAACATCAGTGACAGGTGTTTGGGGGTGACGGCGGCAGCCACAGCAGCATGATGTCAGAGAGTGGCACAATGACATTCTGGAGGTGGCAAAACAGGAGGAGGCCACAGAGTGGCACAATGACACAGTGTGGAGTTGACGGCATCAACAGCAGCAGCAGCATGAGGTAAGACAGTGGCACAATGACACAGTGTGTAGGTCACGGCAGCAGCCACAGCAGCAGCATGAGGTCAGACAGTGGCACAATGACACAATTTGTAGGTCATGGCAGCAGCAGCATGAGGTCAGACAGTGGCACAAATGGGCATTCTGGAGGTGGCAAAAAACAGAAATAGGCCACAGAGTGGCCCCAATGACAGAGAGTGGAGGTGATGGCGCGCAAACCTGAGGTCAGACAGTGGACAATGACATTCTGGAGGTGGCAAAAAACTGGAGTAGGCCAAGAGTGGCACAATGACAGAGAGTGGAGGTGACCGTGGCAGCAGCTGAGGTCAGGGCCCGTGGCACAATGACATTCTGGAGGGGGGCAAAAAAAAATGGGAGTAGGCCACATAGGGGCACAGTGACGGGGTGTAGAGGTGACGGCGGCCCCAGCATGAGGTCAGAGAGTGGCACAATAATTCTGGAGGTGGCAAAAAAAAAGGAGTAGGCCACAGAGGGGGCACAATCACAGAGAGTGGAGGTGACGGCGCAGCAGCATGAGGTCAGACAGTGGCACAATGGAACATTCTGGAGGTGGCAAAAACAGAAAATAGGCCACAGAGTGCACAATGGAAAACAGTGTCTACGTCACGGCAGCAGCCACAGCAGCAGCTTGAGGTCAGACAGTGGCACAATCACATTTTGGAGGTGGCAAAAACTGGAGTAGGCCACAGAGTGGCACAATGACAGAGAGTGGAGGTGACGGCGGCAGGAGCAACAGCATGAGGTCAGAGGTGGCACAATGACAGTGTGGATGTCATGGCACCAGCAACAAAAAGCAGCAGATGAGGTCAGACAGTGGCACAATATGAAGAGTGTGGAGGTGGGGTGGCAATACCAGTCCCTGGTAAAGATGGTTGGTGGCAGAGGAAGAAACTGTCAGCAGATTTGTGGCATCATGAGGGTGGCGGCATCAGACTAGTGGCTGAGGCAGGTAGTTTTGAACCCGACTCATTTCTCACAGTTTGGGTGAGGCTTCATGGATATGTTGTCTGACAGCCTATGGCATTGGTGTGTGGAAATCATGATGATCCACGCCTGACTCATCTTGACAAAGGTCAGTCGTTTCTCAGTTCCCGTGGACAAGCGAGTTCTCCTTGGGGTAACGATGGCCCCCGCCGCTCACTGAAACACCCGCTCTGATGCCAACTTCTGGCCGGGCAGGACAGCTTCTCCACTGGCAAACTCGGCAAGTTGCAGCCACACATCCAGTGTGGATGGCCAACGTAGTCCTGCGGATCTTCTAACTGCGGGTGGGCAGAGTGCTGTCCAAAAGTAGGCCACCTACCTGTTGGTTCAGGGTCTGCTCAGGTCCTGCTGCTGCTGGCCGACTGCCCTCCTCACTAGGGGGTGAAGGAAGTGCTATCAGTGACTCCAGACTTAGGTTCCTGCTGAGGAAGTGGTACTGCTGCCCACCCCACCTTCACCAGCAGCGCCGGCAGTAGTCGTGAGCGCTGAAGAACCCCTCCGGTCAGACTGTCAGAGGAGGGACGATGACGCACATAGGCAGACGGCAACTTGACTACAGAGGATTCCCCTATAGTATTTGAGGTTTGTCTTCCCTCTCAATAATTGGAAAAAGGCTTTCATTTTGGCCCGTGCGAGGGTCCAATAGGGTGGAGAGCCAGAAAAGTCATCCTTCTGCCGGATGCTGACTTTTCGGCTGTTCATAGCCAGGCAAATCAGCATGCTGAGGGCCATCTGCACAAAGTGACTTGAGAGGCTCATGCCTCCATGTCCACTGTTATACTGCCACGGTGCTTGCGGGTCATCTGCCTCGTCTTCCTCATCTTCATCTAACATCTCCAGCTGCCTTTTTTTTCTTTTTTTTTTTTTTTTTTATCTCCTCTCTTGTCACCTGGGTAGAATAATCCACTCATTTCACCAGACAATGCTTCTGTCCAATGTCCTCCTTCTCCTCCATTTAAGTCTCCACCGGGAATATGTGGCCGCGAGTTGTGTAGCCACGTCTCCAGTCCCCTGCCCAGGACAGATTTTTCATGCATCTGTTCCAGGACATGAAGCAGTGGAATGACGTTATTCATCCCGTAGTCTGGTGCTGAAAATAACGTCGCCTTCTCGAATGGCCTCAACAAACGGCAGGTGTCACGCATGAGCTCCACTGGCTGAACATCAAAGTATACACAGGGGAGTACTATGTCCGCTGGCTCATAAAAATCGTTAATGGCCTTTCTCTGTTCATACAGTCGGTCCAACATGTCGCAGGCTGGAATTCCAAGGGGTGGAAACATCGCAATATCTGAGTGTGTTGGGGGGGCGTTCTGCCGCTGCAAATCGAGGAGGGTGTTGTCTCACAAACTGGCTTTGTAGGGATGGATGAAGTTGCATGCCACAGTTTATGGTATTGGGGGTGTGGCGTGGGGGGGATGGAGGGGGGGGTTGTTGCCATTTTCAGAATCTTCTGAAAGATCGGTGGGAAGGACTTCTGGAACCTTTTAACAACCAGATGAACACGTGCGCAATGCCAGGGCGGCATGGACCACTCCCCTCCTCAGTGCAGTGCGGACACCCTGTTCCTCCATTGTCCATCACAATGGTCGATTTGCAGTGGCGAGGGAGAAAGCCACACATCGATTTGTTGCTGCATGACGCGGAGAAGTTCCTCCCCTGTGTGACTTCGTTTGCGAGGGCAAGCCAGGTATAGAACTGCGTGAACGCTGTGCCATACACATGTGTATGATGGAGCAAGTACTTGTGGAGGCTGAGATGGTGGTGGTGGTGGAGGAGGAGGAGGCGGACATTTGCGCTGGGCCGCAGTTTGACATCGTGGAGAGAAAGGCGCCGTATCCTGTCCAGTTGTTGTGTGCCTGGGCCAGAAGCACATTCACCACAGTGGGGGCCGTAAAGGACATGTACTGGCCTGGACCGTAGTTACGATCCAGACGTCCGGCTGCCGTGCACTTGGAACAAACCGTAAGCTCAAGGACTGGCCACCTTCTGTTCTACATATTTATGAAGTGCTGGTACTGCCTTTTTGGAAAAGAAATTACGGCTTGGAACTCTCCATCTCGGCTCGGCACAAGCCATTAGTTCTCTGAACGGTGCAGAGTCCACCATTTGGAAAGGGAGGGACTGCAGCACCAACAACTTGGACAGGAGTACGGTCAGCTGCTGCACCTTAGGATGGTTGGATGCATACTGTTGTCTCTTTGCAATCGCCTCGCTGAACGACTGCTGGCGCCATCAGTAGCGAGGAGCAGGAGCATCTGGACCGGGATGATGATGTCAAAGAGAAACAGCTCCCTTCTGCAGAGGTGGTGGAGCCTTGACTGGCTGCAATGGCATGCGTGCCACTGGGCGCTGCTGCTGCTGCTGCTGTTGCTGCGGCGGCAGGATGGACCACCACATCTGAGCCACGTTTCTCCCAGGCCACCGCATGGTGACGCTGCTGTGTTGACGCAGGGCCGAGGTGCCAACGTTAGCTCCTGGCCACGCTTCACTTTCTGCCCACAAAATTCTACATATACCCATATTCGCTCCTCCGGTGTCTTAGCAAAGAACTGCCACACCGCCGATATCGATTTTACCGCCAAACGCTCCGCACTGAGTGACTACTCCGCCGCTTGCCTCTGCTGAGCCCTGTGCCGCTACTTTCTTGGACCTGCGAAGCGGGTTTTTTACCCCGTGGCCGCTTGGCTCCCGACCTCACACTGCTGCTACCTGCTGACTACGGACACACAACCACTTGCTGGCTGCGCCGCTGCCTGACGCGCAAGCTGACGCCTCTTCTCCTGACGATGATGAAGCCCTTAGCCTCACCCGGCTCCCAAGTGCGGTCGGCTACATCATCATCTATTTGTGTTTCATCGTCACTGCTGTCCTCATCACCGGTCTTGGTATGCAGAGGCTGACCCTCAACAACATGACCTCCCATGCCACTCTCAACATCTATACTTTGCCGCCTACTGCAAGAAGCAGGGGATATTGCGCCCCATTTCTTCGCTGCCAGTAGCTGCTGACTGCCCTCCTCAAAATTGTCATCCCTCGCTATAATAAGAGGCGCTGAGCCCAACCACATGTAGAATCTCTGCTGAGGGAACCGGATGGGACAGAGGTGGTTGAGGACAGGTGAGAGGCCGCTAGGACCAACCGCTCTCCGGGCCATGCCAACTTATGGGGGTTGTGACTGACGTTCCCACCAGACGACTTGGCATGGGGTTCTCAATGTAAATTTGGGAGGAAGTGGATGAACCTAGTCAACCAATCAAGAACCATTATTTTTTGGGTTGCTAGTCAGCACACGTGCGCGCTAGATGACAGCTCAAGTTGTTGGCCTCAACCGAGTGACCCCTGCTGCGATGTCCCCTTGCTTTGGCTGCGACCCTGGCCTGCTCCAGGAATATTTGTGCCCTGCCACTTGCAGGTGAAGAGCCAGCCACCTCTCTTTCTGACATACTTTTGTTCCCTAAAATGTACAGACACTGTTTTGATTAGATATCTGTATATGATAAATACACACCATGTATTGGACTCCAAATGAACCCACTAAGGAAGCTTGGGTTAACGCCTTGATATAAATTGCGCTCCACAAAATGGGACAGGAAAAATTTACTTGTAGGTGGCGTTTAAAAACTCTTGTATTATACTGAATATAAAAGCACAAACAGGCTTAATTAACCTCCGGATATGAAATAATGCGTACAGAAATTTCTTCTGTGCGCTAAAAACCAAAGTTTCTTTTACTGATACAACTGCAGAACAACGCATAATAACCTCCAGGATGTAAATTGCGGCAAAGAAGTGAGCAGGACCAAAAATGAAGTGGTATTTGTAAGTAAACAATGCTGTTTCTTTTAAATGAATACAACAGGAACTTGCTCATCCCCTTTGGATATTCAATGTGCCTGTGAGCATAAAGGATTTAAATGTTATATGCAGCGCAGTGGACGACACACTGGGACTTCAGATCCAATACCCCACAAAATCAGAAATAGAACGTTAAGTAGAAGCACCTCTGAGAACAAGCTGACACCCCACAAAAATCGCATGTATAAAAAGTCAATTCTTCGTAAGAGCTATTGCCGCGGCAGCACCTTACCTGATGAGGCACAGTGAGAGGAGTTGAGCTCCCGGCGGTCGCCCGCGGACTTATATAGTGTGCGGTGACGTCGAAAAAAAGGGGGAGTAAAAGGGGGGGGGGGGGGGGGGGGGAATATAAAACAATCCCGCCGGTCTCTGATTGGCTTCACCTCTGCACATGTCATCGCATGGCTATGGCCCTTCTTCCTCCCAGAGTGCTTTGCCCCATGTAGTGCCTTGTGCTCGCAGCCATTTTTATCAATCAAAAGCACACATCGTTCACTGACCGTAAGTACCCCAAACTTCGACTTCGTTCAGAAACCTAAGTTTTCTGAAATTTCTAAACGAATTCCACTTCGTTAGAATCAGATTCGCCCAATCTCTAGTCAGTACCCCTGCGGCTATACATCCATGGCATTCAGTTACGATACAGTCAGGAAAGAGGCCACTATCTTACATCCTATTTACATGAAATTAGGCCAAACTTCATTGCATTCAAACCAAGACATTTAAGTCTATCACTTCCAACTGGGGACCAGAAGACGGTAATAGCTGCACCTATTACAATTGTTAGGAGATATTGCCTATAACACTTAACCAAAGAGTAAAAGGTGGCATTATGAGAAGCCACTCCCTGTTAAAAAATTTAATTTATTTTGAAGAAATCCTAAAATATCACAAAACAATTATTTTTGTGTGAGTGTGTCAGTTAGTTAATGTTATATTCAAACATATTGAATGTTCTCCACTAGATTTTCTAGGTTGGTGCCGAGCTCTTTTGCTCTTTGTAATTGAAGATATTTCTATAAAGAGGTCAACTCCTTTCACCCGCTTCCCTGTCGGAGCCATTTTTTTCTTTGTTTGTGTTCATATTTTCCTACCCCGCTATACCTTTTTAGTATCTTTCAAAGTCAGCGTGGAGGCTTATTAATTTAGCACAACAAGATGTACTTTACAATGGTGCCATTGACCGCAACCAATAAAAATGTACTGGGAAAAAAATTCTAAAGTGGGGTGTAAAGTTAAAAAAAAGTGATTGTATCAGTTCTCAGGGTTTTGTTTTTGTGTTCAGCTCTTCAAGTTCAATTGATGTGTCATCTATATTTTGGCAGGATTGATACATTTCCAGAGATATAAAATATTTAGATATTTTGTTATGTTTTAGTACTGTTCAAAAAAAAACAACTCTAATTTTTATAACTTTTGCGCTGCAAGTGTCATTTTCTGTAGCCAATAATTTTTGTTTTCCCATCTGATGTACCAGAATCTGAAGGTTCAATTTTTTGGGGGCTGGAAGTTTATTTTTAATGGTAACATTTTAAGGATATCTGTGACTTTTTTGTTCTTCAATGTTTCAGGGATTTAAAATGAAATAAAGCACATTTGTTTTTGGCATTTGTGTTTTTTTTTATCTACTGTGTTCAGCATACAGGATAACAGGATGTCATATTTTAAATATAGATTTGTCTTACGAACGCATCAAATCCAAGTATTTGTAACTTTTTGCAAAAAGGCAAAAGGGTATTTTTTTAAATTTTATGTTTTATCTTCTAACTTCATTTTTTATTTTTAACTTTTACAATGTAGTCTACCTAGGGTTCACTTGTACCTTCAGGGTCCATAGCTTGTATTAACCCCCTTCAGCATTATATAGGATAATGAAAAAAGGTATACCAAAATGTGCGCTTCTATTACTTTCTCTGCCTAAGGCAAAAAAGTAATAGTGCCATAACATGGCAGCCACGGTAAGCCTTCAATCACATGAAGCATTCATCTGTCTCAGGTTGGAGGTGGGTTGTGGTAATCATAAAGGGGATGGAAGAGTGCACACATTGTTCCTCATTCCATTTAGCACGCATGCAGCAACTACAGCAAATATAGGGGTCCAGCTCCATGGGCAAGGGGCCCCAGTATAATAGGTCATTCTGAAACTATTGGCCATCCTATTTCTTTACATTGAAACAATAAGGCTTATTCACCAACGACGCTTTTGTGATCCTTTTACGGATTCTTTTTTAACGGAATCCGCAAAACGGATTCTAACGAATTGCAGTGTGGATTAACATTGCTTCAATGGCAAAAGCGCATCTCTGTTCTCGTACGGGAGATCGCTGATGCGCTTTTGAGAGCTCTCCTGCAACCGTGCGCTTGTTCCTGATCCGCATCTAAGAATTGACATGTCAATTCTTCTTGCGAGTTCTACGCAATGTCAAAGCGCCCATAGGGAGATATGAGTCCGCTTTTAGAAACCTGTCCAAAAGCGCTCCGAGCACTCTGGGCACGTATCGGAGGCGCTTTGCTCGGTCCTGAAAGCGGATGCGAAAAGCGCAGTGAGCGCTTGGAACGGGGTGATCGGAAGTGAGCGCGGCCTGGACGGAAGGCATCGGAGGTGAGCGGCTGCTTGCAGGGAGAGTGGATGGAATGGATGGGAGGTGATGGATAGTGCGCTGGGGGATTAATGGATGGAGGCGAGGTGAAGTGTCCTTGCAGGGTGATGGATGTGATGGGAGATGAGGTGTTGAAGTGCTGCAGGGGATGTATGGATGGTGTAAGTGCTGCAGGGGATCGAGAAGATATGATATGGAATGGGGCTGCCAGGGTAGAAGAACGTGCTGCCCAGGGAGATGAGAATAGAGTAGATAGAAGATTAGAGAGATAGATGAGAGAGAGAGAGAGAGAGAAGACCAGCCTAGAGAGAGAGATATAGAAGAGAAAATCCTATATGCGTGATCGTTAAGATCAACATCAAAAGCATGCAATTACGGATCCAAATAAAGAATCACCTCTTGGCGTTTTTCGGATGCATGCTTTCCGGATGGCAGTATTTTCACTCCTCAAAACGATCCGTAAAAAGGATCCAAAACGTCGTTTTGAACAAGCCCTAATATTACAATTTTTGGAGCTGGACAGTATAAACTTTGCTCCTTTTATGATCAATTGCATGGCACAGATTTGTAAAATTCCATTTTAGACAAAAAGCAATAAAACTATAATATTACAAGAAACATAGTAACATCACTGCTATTTACGACATTTTTAGCACAGTTGGCTATGCATTTTCACCAATGATTACCAAGAGCTTGCATGCTGCACTAGTCAAGGTGATCCACCTGGTGGAAACTTTGTGATGTTCCAAAGTTGTAGTTATTGTTTCCAATACATCAAAACTGATGTTATGCCACTTACACAGTTCCCTGGTTGTAATTTGCTGATTTCCATGGACAAGCTGATTAAGATGCTCTTCAATTCGGGGTGTGACACGTGTGCATTGCCGTCTGGAACATTACATCACTATATCCACTGTTGAAATGTGCCACCCGACACCTCGCATTGCTAAAATCAATGAATATCAATGGGTGCAAAAGTTCAACTACCGAACTTTATGTTATAATTACTGTCAGGTCTGAAGCAATATCGCCAAGCTGCCCCTCTCCTGCGACCTGTCTATGCTCAGCAAAATGTTATGGGTATAGAAGGGAAGGTTCAAGCTGTTTTGCCATATCACCAACATCACCTTATGATGAAATGGGCTAAAGTTATTAGATCAGAGGATTTTGTTTTGGACTCACCCTTGTAGAAAAATGTATTAGAACTCCTCCTGATCTGATTGATGACAGAAAAATAAAAATAGTTGGACTGGTCCAGGAGAAGAGCCATGTTCTGACCTGAGAAAGGAGCCTAGAAGGCCTGTGAGGACAACCCAATAAATTAGACAATTGTTAAAACATTGCTATAAACTATCTCTAAATATAAGTTACTCTATAAGAAATGATCTAGTGAGTTGTATTTGTTTCTTCTCATGATTTCTTCTCTTTTTTTTTCCAGTCTCTGTGTAACAAACATTCAAATCGCCAGGAGGAATTGAAATTTTTACAGGCAACTGG